>JANHJO010002228.1:279055-289322 GCA_032468235.1 Pseudoxyrhopus heterurus | reverse complement strand
ATGAGCAGGAGGGGGACTCCACAACTTCAGTCACACATAAGTAAATATCCGGGCAAAGCCGGGTAATAAGCTAGTAACTAATATAGTATAGAGTTTTTGTGAATAAAAGGCAGTATTTATTGCTGCAATAGGTGATAATTTAACATTTAAGGGGCATAGCTAACATTAATGTTCAAATGACTGAACAGTTGTATACCTTGAAACATATACAGTATATGATTTACTTTCTGCATGTTGTTCTAGCGTAGAAGTACTTATAGTTAAACAAATTATACATATGTGTGTATGTATATGTACATGCATGTAAAACCAGAACTTTCATAATCCCTCAGGATTGATTTGTATAAATTACACTTTAAGATATGGTATTGTACATGGTTCTCACTTTATTCATAGTACTAATAAAGGATCAGAGTCCACAAGTTTTTTTTCAAAACAAAACAAAGCCATTTATGAAATATTTTTTTATCTTAAATTAGTTTTAGATGTTTACTATTTATCTTCTGTTTAACTGAAACCTGCCATTGAGATATGCATTCAGTCATGATAATCCCGTTTATATGATTGCAAATCTATTACTCAAGGAAACACAGTCCTACTTTCTGTCAACGTAAGATGTTACTTATTCAAAGAGAGCTCTCAGATAAAAGTAGGTAAACCCTTCCGCTGTATTCTTCCCTCTTTTTTTTTTCCACCTGCCGAAATGGACCGTCTCTCCATCAACTCTTTCACTTTAATTGGGTGGTAAGAAAAAAAAATCATTTAAGTAACTAAATAAAAAATTGCTAGTCTAAATGCCTGAGGCAAAAGAAGAAGAAGAAGAAGAAAAACAAGAAGCAAAGTCTCTTGTGAGTTTGGTCAATGAAAAGCAACCCAGTAAGCATGAGTGCTTGTCATTTTTCAATTTGCCTGGGTGAAATAAGAATCTCTTGGGTAGAACCAAAGTGAAGAGGAGAAGGAGGAGACCTGTGCTCTTTTACTTAGTTTTTCCTGGTCGTTTGCTGTTCCCGGATGCTCTCTTGGTTTTTCTCCCATTGATTCTGACCATGAACCAGGGACAAATGGTCCTGTCATCACCCTTATCCTGGACCATGTACCTGATGAGGAGAAACAGAGCTATGGCTGGCATATTGGGTAAAGGCTCATTCCTTTTCATAGTCAAAGAGATGGGTTTGACTGTAGAACTGTCTGTGCTGCTATTTAGTACAGGGAATGGGAATAGTTTCATCTAGGGGCAGCTCACCATTAAGAAAATTACTAAAGAAAATATAGTTCGTAATTTATTAGCAATTGGAATGTTTAAAAAGATTCAGGAGTCATTCATTTCTATTTGATTTTAAATAAACTTCTAAACAGTAATTCTGAAGGGTTTTTTTATTTAATATATTGGTCCCATTCCAATTACTGATTCGACTTGTTTTTCTGTGACTGAATCTGGCACTGCCATCCTAATATGTTTGCTATTAAAATCATCCATCAATCACATATTAATACAGATGTGTGGTACAGTATGCTAAAAATTAGATTGGTGCTTTTGAAACCAAAGAGTGGTATTAGATGTCACTGAAGTAATGGGACTTAAAAAAAATCCTGTTTCTTTATAGAGCTGTTTCTTCACATAAGGTAATGTTACTGCATGCACGTTAATAATTATTTAAATATATATTGAATTATATATTCAATATATTCAAATCAACATATGCCAATAATATTCTGAAAGTGAGGCTTGAATTTTGATATGGCTTTTTTTTTAATCACATAGATTTCTTGTGGATCAAAACGTAAGAATTCTAGATCTCAAATGGTCCCTTTGACACATTCCAGACAAAACTGAAATTGTGATGAATGATTTGTTTAATGCCTAAAACCATTGAGAACCGAGGGTGATTTTTCTTGCTTTGCTGATGTTCTCTTTGTGATTCCGACTTTTGTTTTTCAGACTACATTCTGAAACCCTTTTCATTCACATTTTAAACCATGTAAACAAAATTAATTTCAGCTAGAAAAAAAACCCTACCTCTTAAAATGTAACTGACTTCATTGTACACTGACAGACTATAGCAGACTATAGTGAAGAAAAAGAGACACTAAATTTTCAAAGCACGAGTATGGTCACTGTTTTGCTACCAATATTTATTGTGTTCTGTAGTGAACTACAGAATGTAAAAAAACTATGCCAAGTATATAATTAATTCACATTCCTATTTATCTTAAACATAAAGGCTGTTTGAATGTTTATGTTTTCAATTTGGTAACAATTATGTGTTGCTCAGTGTAGAATTCAAGTAAGTTTAAAATGCAGCTAAAATTATAAACAATATTCATGGCATGATATCTGCAACTTAATAAACTAAATGAATTCGGGCTGTTTGTAATTTATCTCTCTTAGCTAAACATATAGCAATAGGATCAAAAGAACTTATTTATAATGTTTTCATTTTGCTAGTAATGAATGGTGTTTACCAATGACAGAAAGTAAATCCCAATATAGTGAATGATTTGTGAATTCGAACTCTCCATATGAATGACATTCAGAGCACGTCCCAGATCAAATTCATACAACCATTTCTTTTTCTCCTGATTGACGTGGGTGTGTGTGGGTGTTAAAGTCTATAGATTGAATCTAAAATCAGATGCCCTAGTGTTTGTACTGCAAGATGGTTTTCATATAGTTACCTTAAGGAAGCATTCTACTTCTTCATAATTGTAGTGCAAATTCTGAGGAAGTTCACTAAACAGAAAGAATGACAGATGGAATTCAGACATTCGGAAGAATTTTAGGTTTGAGTTTCCTGAACTTTCCTGAAGTACCGTACTTTCATGAACTCGCGTGATGCTTAGTGCTCCAAAGGGTGTATATTTTATATATTAAAACAAATGTTTTAATATGACGTGATTGAAGATGGTTTATTCAAAGCTAGCAGATATCTGGACCATTCAAGGCAAAATTCTGAATTGTCCCACTCAGGGAGCAGTCACTTGATTGAGTCCGTTTTGCTATTTTGTAAAAAAATTTACTGAGCCAATTAAGCCATGAATATGCTACTTGTTTAAGGACAAAAGAAACACTTAGCTTTTATAATTAAAAACAGTTAATATCACTCTTCTTAGTAATTTTCCTTTCGTGATAGATTATTCAATAGCAACTTTGCAAGATCTTCAGAAACCACCGTTAAAGCTTAGGCAGTGGTGTTCTTTAGTTTCCAAATAATGAAGGTAATAATGTGCTGATGCTTTTTTGTTGGTGTTAGTTGACCTGTTGGGAGATTTGGTAGTGTTTCTTAGGTATGTGTTGTGTGGCAAATAATGTCTATAGATGTATATGCAGAAAAGAAGCATTACATGAAATTATGTTAACCCTTAATCTGGCAACAGAAAATTTCTATCAATTTTGGGAAGCAAATGTACCAAATGATAAGAAGATACAAAGGCTCATCTAAACCTCCTTCAAAGTCTTTCAACTTCCTTCTAGAAATGGTGTTGCGATATCTCATTCATAGGAGACTCTATCTCTTCCTTCACACTCATGCAGACAGATTGCAGTTTTGACAGATGGGGGAAGAAGATTAGATATGAATATTGCAATTCCACTTCCATCAAAGTCAGGAAAGAGTCAGTATGGATTTAAGTGAAACCAGGTTGAAAAAAGAATTCGCATCACTGCTCACCGGATAGATTTGGATTCAAGCCACGTTAGTTCCATTCATTTCAAGTTAACATGAAAGTAAATCCTTCTGATTTAATTGATTTATAATTCGGATGGCCAGTCCTGAATATTAAAAACTCTTGTGGAGAATCTAAATAACTTAAGAGATTCCAAAAAGCTATTCGTGTAGATATCTGACAATAAAGAATTCAGTATTGTGCATATTTACAGTCTTTAAGGTGTTTAAGATTCCTATACCACAATCAAACATTTGGATAAATGAACTGTACACTAAGCTTATGAGACATTGAACTACAAAATAATTTCCCTATCCTGAGTTTAAAACAACTTTTCAAAAGATAATTGTAGTGTTCTTGTAACATATAAAGTTTGGAAATTAAATTTTACACAAGGCACATATTAGCTGAAGATAGTTCTTCCTCCTCCATCACTAACACATTTGTGTTTGACATTGATTGACTGACTGACTGACTGATTGAGCGATTGATTATGTGCCATTAAGTTGGAGTTGACTCTTAGTGATCACATAGACAAATTTTCTCCATGATGATCTGTCCCTAACTTTGTCTTTTGGGTCTTCCAACAGTGCACTGATCACCACTGTAACTTTACTCATCCAATTGTGTTTAACATACTATGTGTTTGCGTGTGTATTTGTGTTTGTGTGCACCCACACACACATTTCTGAGTCAGTTTTTCATTTCTGGTGACTGCTTGGACTAGTCTCTGCAATTTTTCTTGGCAAGATTTTTCAGACGTAGTCTGCCATTGCTTCCTTCCTAGGGCTCAGAGAGAGAGATTGGTCTAAGGTCACCCAGCTAACTTAATACCATAGTCAGGACTAGAATCAGATCTCTTGGTTTCTAGCCTAATGCTTTAACCTTTGCAAAAAAACTGACTCTCCTTAATACCTAGTGTACATTAATTTTTCATGGATGATTTTAAATGTGTAGTAAGATTAGTCAAATCGCTCCCTAAGGAATCTCATGTTACATAACTGTAATTCAATTGCATTAATTCAGTTACTCAATTCATTTATTCCTAACTTTATCAAACAAAATCAGTACTGGTACAGTTCAGCCAAACAATTGTAGCACCTACTGAAAATTCAGGATTTTAAAACAAAATGAAGTTATTCCTCATCACTATTTTCTAATATTTTCAATTCTCAACATCAGCATCTTGATAAACTGCACATTCTTTCTGTTCCTCTTCTGCATCTTGTTGTAGAAAAAGTTATGTTGCCAAAGAGGTGAAGTTGACCAACAGAGGTGAATGGCTATTAAAAAAAACTAACAAGAATTCCAAAGGGATTGCATTCTTAGCTGCAAGTAGATAGTAGTGGAAAATAAAATAATAAGATTCACTTGCAACTCTAACCTTTAACTCTTGCTTTGAAAAGTGATTATTGGTGTTGATTCATAGTTAATTTTGTTGTTGTTGTTGTTGGATTTTATATATGTTGTTGTTGTTAGTTGCGAAGTCGTGTCCGACCCATTGCGACCCCATGGACAACGTTCCTCCAGGCCTTCCTGTCCTCTACCATCCCCCGGAGTCCATTTAAGCTCGCACCGACTGCTTCAGTGACTCCATCCAGCCACCTCATTCTCTGTCGTTCCATTCTTCTTTTGCCCTCAATCACTCCCAGGATTAGGCTCTTGAGGGCACACAAGAATAAAACTGAATTAAAAGGTGGAGGAAGAAGACCACCGAGGAAGGAATAACATATGATTGAAGGATTTGACTTCCCTTATATTACCTGGAAGACCTTGAACAGATTGAGAGTCAAAGTGCCTAAATTTAAAACCAATATGCTCAAGTGGAGGCTCTTAGCAGATCATAACACCCTGTATGAGTGTCGAGAGACACAGCCCGGCCCATCTGTTGGCATGTGGGCTACTACCAGAAACATGTACCAATAGTGACTTATTTTTGGCCAATGACAAAGCCAAGAAGGTGGCTTTATTCTGGCAGTTTAAAGTTTTATGAAGACATGGAAGAAGAAGAATTACCCTGGCTTAGGAACAGTTCTTCAAACAAACCATGACTATGAATGCTGTTTAAGTTGGGCTCTTTGGCTTGCACCAAGTTCAGATGTTGTGTTGCTGTTCCTCTGTTTAGTTGTTTAAGAGTTTGGATGCTTCTTCTCAAAACAAGTTTTGTGACCCTGCTTATTAATGCATAAAAGAATATAAAACTCATGTCTTAAACCCAGAACAACAGCCAGTGAAAGAACAATCAATATACTGTAAACAGCTGCTGGACCAGAGAAACTAAATCAGCAGAAATAAAAATAAGACTACATTGCAATGTGAAAGGAAATAAAAAATGTACCATCGAAGCATCTTTGGTGCCAAAAAATTAATAGAATAAATGCCAAACTTGCTTCCCTATAAAATTTATTCCAAAACTTTGGGAGAGGGTGGTTATTAGTAAAGTAAGCAGGGATTAACTAAAGTCATTATTTCCCATCCATTACAGATAGTCCTGGACTTACAACCATTTGTTCAGAGAATGTCTATGGAGATTCTCTATCATCCAGGTCATGGTTGTCCCAAAAGTGTTTTTTTCCCCAAAAGGCAACTGGACTTTCAAAGCGCAACTTTACAAAGGTAAAATTGCCCACTATCAGGCAATTAACTAAATAAGAGAACCCCCTGTAGATATTAATAGTTCTTTATTTCTGTCATCAATTTCTTTATACAATCAGCACTCTGAGGTCACCATCTTCACTCATAAAAGGTAAAGATTGGAAAATCGCATTGGGGACCAAGCTGCAGTTCCTCTATACTGAACCTAGTGTGCTTTCCAGTAATCCCTTGAAGACAAGTGAAGTTTGCACACTTTCTAAAAACAATACAAGGACTTCTTTGTGAAAATAAATGTTTTTAAAGTACAGTTAAGTCCTCAACTTACCACAGTCCATTTAGTGGGCATTTGAAATTACAGCAGCACTGAAAAATGTGACTTATGACTGTTTTTCACTGTTATGACCTTTGCAGCATCCCTGTGGTGATGTGATCAAAATTCAGATGTCTGGCAACTGAGTCATATTTATGCAATGTCTTGAGATCTTGTGATCACCTTTTGTGATCTTCTGACCAGCAAAGTCGATCAGGAAGCCAGATTCACTTAACAACTCTGGCAAGAAAAATAATAAAATGGGCCAAAACTCACTTAACAAATGTCTCGCTTAACAACAGGAAGTTTGGACTCAATTGTGGTCATAAGTTGAAGACCATCTATATAGCAAGAGAATGATCCTTTCTGAGTGGCTGTGTTTGATTGCTGTCTGTCTACTTCCTGTCAAACAAACTTCATTTCTGGTTCAAGCAATTATCCTGAGTTCTTTGTAATATCCAGCTCTAATTGAACCAAGAAATTGACGAGGCTTCTTGGATGAGAAGTGAAATATTTTCAAAGAAAAAAAATCAAGAAACTCCAGTTGCTTTTTGGAAAAAGCACTTTTGGGACATTTGTTTAGTGACTGTTCAAAGCTACCATTAGTCCAGCTGGAGGCCAGAGGTCCATTGAATCGATGTTGCAACAAGAGAAAGCAAATCAGACACAAAAGGAAATGAAAACAATGATGCAGATGATGATGGAGGCGATGGAAAACATGAAACAGACATTGCAAAAAGAGGTGAGGGATGCGAAGCAAACCTTGGAAGAAAAGATGACAAAAATGGAGGAAAAAAATAGAGAAAACTATCAGCAGAAAATGGAGAAGAATGATGAACAATGAATCCAGAAGCTGGAAGAGAAAATGGACTTGACTGAGAAAAGGGTTGGACAGATTGACCAGAGATTCCTTGATGCCGATCAAGAGAAAGATAAAATGATCATTAGATTGGAGATGGAAAGAGCTGAATTTTATTTGAGATTTCAAAATGTCGAAGAAGAAAAAGGTGAAAATCTGCCTGAGATAATGACCAAACTGCTGGCAGGACTGCTGGAAACTACAGAGGACCAATTGATTGGAGATCTGAATGAAATGTATAGAGTATATACTAAATATGCAACTAGAAACAAGCTACCCAGAGAAGTACATGTGAGATTTACAAAGAAAGCGACAAGAAATAGAATTTTACAAAGAGCTAGAGATATAAGGATAAGATACAAAGAGAAAGAAGTAACAGTTTTAAAACAAATTCCAGGAAGAGTCAGAGAGAGAAGAAGACAATACCAGTTCTTGACAAAGAAGCTGATAGAATTGGGAGCGAACTACAGATGGTTGATACCAGAAGGGCTGTTAGTGACCTGGAACCAACAAAGATATAGACTGGAAACCAGAGACAAGGCAGAAGAATTTTACAATGAATTTATACGAGTATGGGAGGAAAAAGGACCAAGAGAAGAGAGGGAGAGGAGAGGAGAGGAGAGATAGAGGCAACAAGAGAGAAAGAAAGTACTCAAATGGAATTAACAACACAACAAGAAGCAAGCATTGATGCAGGAGCAAGAGCAAAGGAGAGGAGAGGAGAGAACCAAGAGCGACGAGAGTGACCAACCCTAACTATTAATAATCATGGAGGAAGAACTAAAATTAATGTCAATAAATATTAATGGACTGAATTCAGTAATTAAAAGGAAAAGGACAATGAATAAATTACAGAAACTAAAACTGGACATAATTTGTTTACAAGAAGTACATATTAAAAAGCAATATTATCAACTTTTAGAATGTCTAAAAATTGGGAAATTATATCACTTGCTTGCACATCAAAAAAAAAAAAGAGGAGTGGTGTTATATATTAAGGAAATATTAAAACCGAAACAAATTTATGAAGATGAGGAAGGCAGAACATTAATGGTTGAGATAAATATAAATAATAAACAAGTATTGTTGGTAGCAATATATGCCCCAAATAAAAATCAAGAGGATTATTATAAGAAACTACATAAGAAAATAGTAGAATTGGAATATGGAAAGGTGTGTATATTAGGAGACTTTAATGCGATAATAGATGTAGAATTGGACTATAAATCACAAGTAACAAATAAGCAGAAAAGGAGAAAGCTACCAAAGTCCTTTTTTGTGATGATGGAAGAGTTAGGGCTAAGAGACGGTTGACGAGTGTTGAACCCAGAAAAGAGACAATATACTTTCTTCTCAAACAGACATGAATCTTGGTCGAGAATTGATATGATGTGGGTGTCAACAGATTTGTTAGAGGACATAAAAGATATACAAATTGAGGCAAGTTTATGGGCAGACCATAACCCATCGACTATCGTATGAAAAGGGCAAAAACGGAAAGGGAGATGGACAATGAACCAAGGAATATTAAAAGAAGGGAAATGTATTAAAATGATGGAAAGAGAATTAAGGTTTTTCTTTAAAGAAAATAAAAAAGAAGAGACTTCGCTGCAAAATGTTTGGGACACAGCTAAAGCTTATATAAGAGGATTAAGTATAACGTATACAGCAAGGAGAAATAGAGAAAGAAGACAGTACCAAAAAAAATTAGAGGAAGAATATGCAAATGTGGAAAAAGAACTACAGAAGAATCCACAAAGGAAGGATTTAAAGAACCAAATGGTATTAAAGAAACATAAACTGAATTTGATAGAGAAAGATCAACTACCACAAAAGATTAGAGGGATAAAACAGAACTTTTTTGAAAATGCAAATAAACCAGGAAGATGGTTGGCATACAGATTGAGAAAGGAGAGAGAGAGAAAATTAATTTGCCAATTGAAAGATGAGAAAGGAGCTCTTTGTTTTTTGAATGAGGGGAAGAAGAAAATAGTACAGGAATATTATGGAAAACTCTATGAAGAAGAAGTTTCAGAAGAAAAACTAAGTCAATATATTAAGAAAGAGGAAATATCTGCAATAACAGAGGATATGAAAAAGATGTTAGATGACAAAATAACAATGGAGGAACTGTTAGAAGCAATTAAAAGACAGAAAAATGGCAAAGCTCCAGGACCGGATGGTTTGCCGGCAGAATTTTACAAAGCACTTCAAGATATATTGGCAGATAAAATGTTGGAAGTTTTCAATGAGCTGTTGGGGCAGGTGAAAATACCGAACTCATGGATGGAGGCATATATAACTTTGATACCGAAAGAGGACTTAGATACACAGCTGATAAAAAATTATAGACCGATATCTCTATTGAATGTAGATTATAAGATTTTTGCTTCAGTAATGGCAGAAAGACTAAAGAGGCTGCTGACAGAATTTATACATCCGGATCAGAACGGGTTTCTACCAAAGAGACAATTAAGAGACAATATAAAAACAATTTTAAATACGTTGGAATATTATGAAACACACTCAGATAAACAGATGGCGTTGATGTTCCTTGATGCTCAGAAGGCCTTTGATAATGTAAATTGGAAATTTATGTTAGAACAATTGCAAATAATGGGATTTGGAGATAGATTTATAAAGATGATTGAATCAATATATTCCAAACAAATTGTGAAAGTAATGATAAATGGGGAGCTGATGGAAGGGATAAAAATTCAAAAGGGAACAAGACAAGGATGTCCTATGTCACCCCTACTGTTTATATTAGTTTTGGAAGTTTTAAACAGAAACATAAGGCAGGATAAAGAAATAAAAGGGATGGTTATAAAGAAGGAAGA
>JANHJO010002228.1:259889-271278 GCA_032468235.1 Pseudoxyrhopus heterurus | reverse complement strand
TTTTTTCGTCTGAGGGAAGAAGCCGACCTGTTACCGCTCCGCCTCAAACTGAAGCGAAGGGGGAAAGAAGGAGAGAGAGAGCGCGCGCGAGCGGACTGAGGAATGAGGGGGGGAAACCAACGGCGGTCCTCCCGAAAGCGGAGCTCCACCTGCTTGCGGTTAAACCCCTAGCTGCGAAGCCGGCCCCTGTGGGTGAATTGGAGGAGTTATTACCTCAGATATATATATATATTTTTTCCCCTCCACAGTTGGCCAGTGACTCACGCAAGCGGCCGCAGAGTGTTGGGTGACTCGCGTCTTCTTTAAAAATCGCTGCGACCATTCAAACCGCAGAAAAAGAACCCACAACCCTCAACCAGCGACTCCAACCAAAAGGGTTTTTTTTTTCTCTCTCTCTCCCTCTCCCCTCCGGGCGCGTTGTGAGATTTGTTGGCACACTGACACCTCAGGACTTGTACAAGCGTCTTTTTTGAATGGAAGCAGCCGAAGTCATTTAGCCAAAGCGTTGCGAAACCGGGACAGGAAGACTTGAGAGCAACGCGAGGCAAAAAACTGCTCGCCCTGGGGGTTCAAGGCTGCTCTGGCTGTGAGGAGGGGGGGGGAGGAAAAGACGTGGCTGGAGGAACATTAATGGAGCTCCGTTGTGTTTAAATCCTCTATAGAGCCGGCTGTAAATATTTGATGAAGTACACTATATAATGCCGTGATAGCCGGTTGACCTTTGGAAACCTCAGCTCGCGTCCTCTTCTGCAGCCGGTTTTCCCCCTCAGTTTCCTTTTTAAAACCGCTTTTCTTCCCCCCCTCGTATCCATGTTTGCGACAAGAGAGACTGAGACGCGTTGATCTGAATGCTAGACAGCCTTTAGGAGCAGCGGGAGGGGAAGACTATGAACTTCGGGGGGAAAATAATAGGGAATTAACTACTGAAAAGTCCAGGTCCTTCCCTCCTCCTTTTTTTCCCCCTTCTTCCAGTGTAGTATATGCGTGGTGGGGGTGGTTTTGTTTCCAACGTTTCCTCTCTGCTCAAAAAACGTTTCTCAGTGTGTGGGATTTCGGAAGGACCTTTGATTTTAATAACACTGGTAATTCCCCGAGGGGGTGGAAAGCAGAGAAACTGGTCCAAATCTATAAGACTTTTTTTTTTAAAAAAAAGATTTTTAAAGAGCACACACAGATTTCCAGAGGAGAGCAACCTAAAAGTGGATGCTTGGGGTTAATTCTGGCAGGACCAGGAGCCCCGGCGTCCCCCCTGCTCTGTCCGACTAGTCCAGATCCGCTCCTGGAGTGGCTTCGCTTCGTTTGCCGCCCCCTTCTGCACCCGGGATCCTAAGCCTCTTCCTTTTTATGTGGGTCTCCCGAGAACCGCCGGCTGAAGAGTTGCGCTCGTATCGCTTTACCCGAAGCCCCCTGAGGACCCTTTTCACTCAAAAGGCTTGTTGTGATGCGTATCCCCGTAGATACCAGCACCAGCCGCCGCTTCACGCCGCCCTCAACCACGCTGAGCCCGGGCAAGATGAGCGGCGACGCGCTGCCGCTGGTCGGCCAGGAGAACGGCGGCGGCGCCCTGGTGGGGAAGCTGAGAAGCGCAGATCGCAGCATGGTGGATGTCTTGGCCGATCATCCGGGAGAACTGGTCCGCACCGACAGCCCCAACTTCCTCTGCTCCGTCCTGCCGACCCATTGGAGGTGCAACAAGACTCTGCCGATCGCTTTCAAGGTAGGAAGGTGGGGGGGGGGAGGGGAGGGATCCTATGGAAGAGGGGTGGGGGGACGGTTTTTCTGCCACCCTTTGCAGCGGACAGCCCATCTCCCAATTCATTCGGGAAGATATAACACCGAAGGAGGATCCCAAAGAAACCCTCAGTAACTTTAAGGGTCGCAGCCATGCCGTTTAGGAGTACTTCTTAATCACAAGTAAGATCTACTGATAACAATGGCACCTAACTCCTACAGCTGTCATTAGTTTTGCAAGCTAAAAGTGCAAGTTGCTGTTCTGAGTTTCGCCACTGACTTCTAGTCGTTGGTGCTCTGTGCCAAACGTTTGTGGTTTGGGCTAAGTTTTGAGAGGGTAAGAAATGGCAGGGGGGGGGGGGAAAGAGTCAACTCTTCTGATTTCTTTCAATAGGTCTTATTTTCAAGGAATCCGTTCCTTTTTATCTATGTAGAAAAGTGCTCTGGAAATTGATGAGATCGACGTGTAAGCATTCTCATCCAGAAAAACAATTCCAAGAATATATTTTGTAAAATAAAATCCACTTTCTCCTATGGGGAATAAACTTGGCAATTTTACAGCACAACTTTATGTGCTGTTTTTTTTTTCAGAATAACCCCCAGTTTTCAATGGACCTTAAGGGATATGAGGTCCAAACTATACTGCCAACACAACACTCCCATGCACAGGCTTGTGTTACAATTTCATATAGTGCCATTATAATCTGCATCCAGTCTAGATTTCGTTTTACTGTTTTGAAATTTATACTAGACTGATCCAGTGTATTGTAAAACATTTTCTTTTTAACTATATAAGGCAGCAGCGTATACTCTGAACTTGGCTACACCATCTGTGCAGCCTTATGAAGATGCACTTTTATCTAAGTACATAAGTGCCAGGAGGGATGCTAGAAAAGACCATTTAGTTTTGTATTAAGGACAAGCATCCCAACAATCAGCAGGCCTTGAAGAGACCAAGGCAGTTTGCCAGTGGACGATTAGTTTTCTTTTTACCTAACCTTGATGGATTCAACCCAAACAACCTGATCTTTGAGACCATAACTATTGTATCCAAAGCAGACAATATTTAGAGCAATCACTGGATGCAGTGGGGTTTCTTGCTATATCAGTACCTTCAGGGATAACTGAACAAGAGAGATCAAAAGATTTCATGCCAAGAGATTCTTGGAAAGCAGGTTATGGCATACATAACTATCTTGGGAAATATTTCAAAGGAAGGTGGATCAGATCAAAAGATTTCATGCCAAGTCAAAAGGTTTCCCTACCCTTTCTCCAGCTGACAGTGGGAGCAAAATGAATTACTACCGGTATCTCCAACCCCAAGACTGTTAAACAGAAGTACTGGGATCTGTAACTGATTGTCATATTTAAGCTTTTTCATCTTAATATCTATGACATACGTGCAAATGGAGTAGTAACTGCAACAGAGTACCCACATGCCCTTTGTGCATCTCAATTCCAGATAGACTTGTGGGATCTAAAAGCAGATCAGATTTCCCGTGATCAGTTTAAAGACTATTGAATTAAAATTTCTGAGTCTTAATTGGAAATTTAGAAGTTCTTTACAAAGTAGTTTTCAAAAGCTAAATGAAATGAGTTTTCTAAATATGTTAACAATTTTTTTGAACTACGGTAAGCAGTATTAACTCCTTTTATTTCATATATCAAAACATTAATCTCCATGTTAAAAAAAATCAGAGTAAGAGAGAAAAGTTCACTTTAAAAGTACTCTGCCTCTATAGTTGCACTTCATTAACAACTCAGCCTCCGACTTTAGCTACATCAACCTGGAGAAAGCAAAATATACATAATGACACTAATTAAAAAAATTAGTGCTTGAACTGCAAAAATTATAGGCTTTTGATTGATGTTAGGATCCAATTCCACCAAAGGGACAGGTCTAGATGTTTTTTCCCTGTATCTTGAACTTGTAACGAACAAACAAAACGATTAACGTCCACCCCTTCCAATTGCCCATCTATAAAACATATCTGAGAATTGTATCCCAAAGCTGGGGAGTGTCTAGTATTTGCAATTTGGTTAAAACTAAACCAGAGCTCCTTGTAACGGAAGCCGCACTTCCCTAAAGCAATGAATAGTTCCGCGGTGCAGGGACCTTGCTTTGTTCCTTTTTAATTCGACGACTGGGGCGTGATCCAAACTTTCAATTGAGGCGACCCCAGAAGGCACATTCTAGGATTCAGAAATAATAAATGCTCGTCTATATTGACAAACGAGCTTCTAGGTGCAGGAACGAAAAGGGAAATACTGTCCTGGGTTAACAATTCAAAAACCCATAGCGTTTCAATTCCGATCCCTGCAAGGCTACGTGGATCTCACAGAAACTCCCCCCCCCCTCCATCTCCTAGCGGCTACTAATACACGTGTCTAATCAGTCACCCATCAAGGCGTTAAACAGAACCTTGTCAGGTGAGTTAGGGTCGTTAATATATCCAACGTGCCTGGACAAATCCGGCGGAGGGGCTTCTCAAAAGACAAAAATAATGTATCAGAAAAGCGTCGCAGCTTTCTCCCAAAATAACCTTTGCAGCCGTTCGGTATTCTTCATTTCTGGAGGGTTGCTCGGGGGGCTATGATTTCTCGGCCTCCTCCTGAAAAGCGGAAGCGCGACTCTAACAACTTTGACTTGAAAAAAACCTCCCGCCAATCATTTTACGGGCTCTCACACCTGTTGATAGGTATTTTATCAGCGGGAGAACCTTCACTCGCCCCAGTCTTCTCCCCACCCCTTTCTTTTTAGTCAAGGGAGACTCCGGTTTCTTGCTTTTGGGTTTAATCTCCCCCCCCTCGCCCCCAATTACTTGGAACGGGGCGCATCGCGTAACCAGGGCCTGCGCCTCGTTTGCCTTTTCTCCGATTCCCACGTGTGCCCTCGCCCTTTTTCTGCAGCGTGAACTTTTTCCTGCCCCCGTGCTTGTAACTCGCCCTGAATGCACTTGGAAAGGAACAGGCGCTCCTCGAGCCCGTTAATCGGCCGGGAAGCGTCTTCTCCCACTTTCCCCCCGCTGCTGGTTTTTTTTCTCTTTTGAAATGTCTTGGGTGGATTAATTATTTCTCTTGTCTGAAAGGAAAAGAAAAAAAGGAAAGCCTTCCCCACTTTTCCACTTTTCGTTCGTGCACCTATATTCCCTTCGTTTTTAAGCGGGAAGCGTTGAAGGATCGCGGGCAGCGCACAGGCTAGAAGTGGGGTCCGAATAACTGCAGCACGTGTAAACGGTGCCCCCCAAATCTTGCTAGGACGGATTTAACCACGGGGCTAAGGGCAGAATGCTGTGTGGCCTTTTTTTTCCCTGGCAGTCCCACGTGTGATCTCTCTCAATTCTTGCTCTGCACCTAATGCTTAGCAAGTCCTGCTTATCTCAAACCCGAAGCGTCTTGATTTTTCTTCATTAAGAAATGCAAGTCAGTGTCTCCGAAAACTGCTTATTTTTCCCTTTTTACCACCGGGTGCAATCTTAGCGGCGATTAAAAGCAGAGCCGTGGAGAAGCTACTTAGTTAGAAGGCCGCGGCGTCGTTGTCAGATGTTTCACAAAATATTTCCATTCCATGAGGCTCTTAAAAGGCAAGGATCACTCCTCGCACCCCCCACCACCTTTGGCTCTGCTTCAATTTTTTCACTTCCCTACCGGCTGACAGCCGCCAGAATATGCTTCCTCTTTTATCTTCAAATTTGAGCACAGCTCTTAAATAATCACCATATTTTGGCTGGAATGCCTGCCTGGTTTTTTTTTTTTAAGCAGTAGCTAAGGTGAGAGACAAGGAAATGTTCAATTCCATTTCTTCAGGATTTTTGCACTCCAATCAGCTGTCCTGTAAGATTCAGCATCAAATCATTTTGATTATTGTTTCTCACTACACCTGTTATTATTCCTAACAGTAACTCCTTCATAGACTCATAACCAAATCTTTTATCAAAATTGAGTCAATTTGGGAATTATTAGAAATATTTGAATAACATAGGGAAGAAGTTAAGGGATGTGAAATTATTATTTCAAAAGCTTGGCTCTATAAGAGTTTGCTTTTTGCCAGTGTTTCGTAAAACATTTCACAATCTAAAATAAATTCACAATCTATTATTTGTAGAGATTGTCTTTCAAAATCAAATATTCAATTAGTTCTGCTTTTATTAGAATTAATGATGATAAATGTTTTCTAGTATTATTTACTTGATTTGATAACAATGAAGTATCTCACAAAATTACTTTGCTTCAAATGTCTTAAAAGGAGAACTTAATATTCCAATTAGTAGGTTTTAATAGTATGGTTGCTTTAAATACCTGATGTTCATCCAGTTTGCATAAAAACCATTTTTGTAAACTCAGCAATTCAAACGCTAACTATCTTCAGTCAGCAAGTTCTACCTTATCTGTTTAGTCTATTTTATAATGTAAATGTTTGTGTTCTTTGACTCTTTTACAGGCTTTAATTACCAGTCTCCTGGGCCTACAGATTTTTTTCTTATTGTTTTTGCTAGGGCCTTACTAGAATTTTTTTCACCATGTAAACTCACTTGGTGAATTTAACAAATATGCTCAGTACTTTAAAGGCAGAAATGTATTTGAAATTTTTTAGAACTACAACATGCATATTAAGAAACATGCACAGAATTAATATTTCCTAGAATATTTTCCATTTATTGTAAACATTGTGCTGAACTTTCTTAGTTTAACTGTTTTTCACCACTGAAAATATAAAATATTGTAACTTGAGGAATACTCCTGAAAAACCCAGTGTCATGTTGTCTAATATACCTTGATTTCTTTATGCTAGAAATGTCTAAAAGCTTCAGCCAGAAAAGCTCAAAATCTAATAATAGCAACAATAATTTATTAAATATTGCAGGCCCAATTGGCAAAAGAACAGCACAGGACCATACAGGTTGGCAACATGCGGAAGCGGCCTTCACCCTGCAGGGATAGGCAGTGGCTAAAACGATGATGATGAATTTATTAAATATATATGCTGCCTGACTCCCAGCCACTCTGTGTAGCTTACAGATTTTCTTGCATACTTGGATCACTCAGAAGATTTTGAATATTTAATATTTATTATATGAGGATGAGGGTGGAAAGAAAACTTTGGATAATGAATTAAGTTGTAGGTAGCATGATTTTTTTTTTTCATTTCTGTACGTTTAACCTTAGAATGACTGAATTTACACACTACTTTCAGGCACAGTTGACAAAAGGATTATAATATCCTTAGATAGCCTACAATCCTAAATAGTACTTCTCATTTATCCCAACAACAATGGTCATTCTGATTACTGTACAGCTTCCATCATTTTGGAATTTGTCTTGGAATTTGTCTGCCATTATTTTCCCCTTAAAACATTTGTCTGCTTTTTCAATTTTACATGAATATTTTATTATTCCCAATATGTTAAAAAGGAAGACAAAAGAGTAGTAGCAGGTGAATGTGAAAAAATAAATTGTGGCTTTCAGTTGATGCAGGAAGAGAAAATATTTCTGAAACTGCTCTGAATCAGTAGGAGTCATCTACAATTAATAAATTATGATTGGTCCCATAGTCAACCAGATGCTTAGACTCCATTTGGCATTTTTGTCCAAGAACCCAGAATAGGCAGGTGATGTTCAATAATATTAAAGGTATTGTCCCAGGATATAAGCTATTCCATTGATTAATAGTGATTTTGTCAATACTGATGGTGTTCAAGTAGTGCTATAGGTGTTTTCGGATTGCACCCAAGATGCCTATTACTAATGGAGCTATCTTTGGTTTCTTTTGCCACTTGTATTTGCAGGTCTTTGTGTTTTGTGATTTCCAATGCCGTAGTTCTAATTATTTATGTTGTACTAAATTGCATTGATTTTGAATGAACTTCAGTTCAGTGCAATTGGTCCTAATTCAGGAGAAATATAAATGGAAAAAAAGTGAATAAACTAAACTATTACCGGTAGCACTTAATGCTCATATACAACTGCAATAAAGTTAAACTCTCAGAAGTAACAATGGGATAATAGAACACTCTGAAAGAAAAAACTGACAAATGTAAAAACTAAAGTTCAGCATAATGGGAGGGCTTATGGCTGGATACCATATACCATAGGATAAATTACAAAAGAAGTGGTTATGGAAGTTTAATAATAAGATGGTTATTGTTATAGCAAGTTATGCATAAGACTATTTATAAATCAAACATAAATGAAAATGCAAACTTTCTCTATCCCATCTAGAGGAAATATAGAGTGAAGCCACCAGAGCTACAATTTGATAAAACTTTTTTCATTAACACATTATGTAAGCAAGCATCTTATGTAAGCAATCTCCTTATGACAACTCACTGCAGTTTTGAGGTGATGTATGTGCTGCATTGTTAATAGTAAAATAGTTAATAGTATTTAATAGTTAATAGTAAAAATCTTTAAAGTTGTTATTCTTCCTGCCTTATAGAACAGGGTAATACGCTTTTCAACTGTCTAAACATTCTCATGAAGTCAGATTAGGATTTTATAAACCATGGATAGGTGGATATGTCTTAGAGTATGACTCATTCACAACAGTAAACCATGATGGTTGGAACTGTATATCATGCTTAGGGAAAAGCAAACAAAACAGTAAATGATACTATTGTATGAGCACCTAGCTTTTATATAGTTTGGAAATGGGTCAGAATGATTTGCAACGTTGTTTCAGAAGATCCAAATATAGTGATAAAAAGTGTATGGGGAATAAAATGAGTGTCTGAATGTGGTGAAGTGGCAGTTCTGATTCTAATTTATGATCTTGCCTGAAAACATTTGGAAATTCCTTTGATTATTAGTCAGGAAACAAAAGAAAAAATACAGTAGGGTTATCTTCTTTGCATCTGTCAATGTTCAAAGCCAATTTCATTTATATGAATGTGGGCTTCATCTTGCTTAGAAGAAACAAGGGAAACTCAGGGATTTTACTCTATATGTACTTCAGATGTGATTCCAACTCAGTAATTCCATAGTAAGGATATTTATTTATTTAAAACAATTCGTTTAAATTAATTTATATAAATGGAGACTACACAATAAGGATGCGTCGTTCTTGAGCTATATCCAGTATGCAGTACTATCTGCTGAATCTTTAAACAATAATATGTTCATACATTGGTTGTAGCTCCAAGTCCTTTCAGGATGCAGCTTTGAGTAATTTGAATAGTTTCCTTCTTGCTGGTTTTGTACATTCTCCAACCATTTGCACATAACTTGTTAGGGTATAATTTTTTGTTAGTCTCATTGAAGTTAGTGTATGAGATCCCTTTTATCATTGCAGAATCGTAACAGTTTGGGATTACTGTACTTTTTCCATTCTGCTAAATTAGCATATGCATTTGCTGTTTATTTTTAATAAACAATATTTATTTCTGTAGTAGAATGAATTACATTTTAGTCTAGAGTGCCATTGAAATCTGTGGCTGGGCTCCCACGCTATACTAAGCATTTAAGTCATTTGTTTGTTTTTGGCTTTGAGTGATGTGCAAACCCACCAATTATGACTTAATAATAAGTATGAAATGAGCTATTTGACTGATTCAACAAACTGGTATAAAAATTAACTCATTGTATCTGTGAATATAAACATGAAGTGTTAGACATAATTTAAATCACATTTCACTTGGCCCTAAATGGACTTTGCTTAGTTGAATTCTCCTGCATCTCTATATATTTATTTTGTACAAGGTGGTTCTAATCCCAATTCATTTCCATTTTTTAACAGTTTATACACTCAAATTATTAAAAAGAAACTTAGTATTTTTTTCATTTACTTTTTAGGTGGTTGCATTAGGAGATGTCCCTGATGGGACTTTGGTCACAGTTATGGCTGGAAATGATGAGAACTACTCTGCAGAACTCAGAAATGCTACTGCTGCCATGAAGAATCAAGTAGCAAGATTCAATGATCTAAGATTTGTCGGTAGAAGTGGAAGAGGTATGAAGTTTTTTTATATTTTTAAAATCAAATATTAGCTTTAAAAATATTTAGACCCTCTATTCGTAGAGCCCTTTGTTGCAGGTGTCAAGTCACTTGATTTTTTTTTTATCATTTCTCTTCAGTACAATTTTATTTGAGGATTTCAACATGTATGAGGCTGATAGAATTATTGCAGATTAATGTGGCATATTTCTCATTTCCACATTTCAAAATATGTACAGTATCTATGCAGCAAAGGTGATTAGCTAGAATACATAATAAAAGGTTGATAGTTAAAATATGGTGATACCTTAAAATATCATATCTGAACAGTTGAATTGAATTCAGTGCTTCTCCAGAAGTGTTTTAGAACATCTAACAAAGACCATAGTAAGTACCTGGTCTTGGGAAAACATAAAAGTTGCTTTAAGATGTTGCAAGTGAGGGCTGTATACACATTTACACATTGCTGCATACTCTGGAACAACTTCTGGAGATCAAATTTATTCAAAAATCTGACTTAACATATTTGTTAACACAAAATTTTATATATTAATATTCTTTGGCTTCAAATAGAGAACATTTTGCAATCTGTTTGTTTACATTAATTATTCTGAAAGTCTCAGCAATAATTTAGTATGCATTTGAAGGATCATCTCATCCCACTAGGATTGCCCCCACCCCAATGCCAGCAGGGGAGGCATGCTGCAGGCCTCATTGGCTGGCGGGATCCAGGAGAAGAGCCTTCTCTTCCATCGCTCCTGCCCTTTGGAACATCTTGCCCCTCCGGAGGGAGGTTGGCTTCAACCTTCAACTCCTGGCTCTGCCAGTTGGCTTGTGCCTCTAATGGAGGGGTTTCACATGGGTGGTTGATACATTAATAACAGATCCCACTTCTCAATTTACTCTCTTCCTCCCCATCTTTTAATTGGGGCTCAATAATTGGATCTTTATTTTATTTATGTCTTTTAGGTTTTGTATAATTTTATCTTTTTAGTTTTTTAGATGCCCAGAGTTACCCTGTGGTAAGATGGGCAGCCAATAAATTTTACAAATAAATGAGTACATTTTGTTTTATTATTATAGATACATCTCAGTCATTCAAAAGATATGAAGATGAAAGTGTATACAGTATAATAGCAGATTGGCAACTTATCTTACATATGTTGGCTTAGATATGTTATCGTTGATTTCTATGGATCCTGTTTCCAAATACACATACAAGATTAATGCACAATCTTGGGCCTGGATTCAGATTTAGAAAAAAATAATTGAATAAATGGGGCTTATTTTAGTAATCATTAACTTGTTTCAGTCAATCTTGCCTAGCTAGGACAATGCCCAGTTATTACCCTTGTATTTTATAATATTTATATTTATTTATATTATTTTGTGTCTGTGTATGTATGTACAAAAGAAATGAAATTAACAATGTAGGTTTCCTCTGTGATAAATCATTGGGCTGCTATATTTGTTTTGAAAAAGGTGACATTTGAGTAGTTTACAAAATAGTTTTTAAGTTATTCTTGTTTATCTTATGTTTGGAATTAATAGCTTGGTTGAAATTGATTTGATTCATTTTAAATATAATCTAGCTTTCCTTGTGGCTATTTTATTTTTTAATGCCTTTTTTCCTTATGTACAATATTTTTATTACCGTATATACTCGAGTATAAGCCGAGTTTTTCAGCCCTCAAAAAGGGCTGAAAAAACCAACCTCGGCTTATACTC
>JANHJO010002228.1:0-12850 GCA_032468235.1 Pseudoxyrhopus heterurus | reverse complement strand
TAGAAGACCTCCAAGGTCCCTTCCTACTCTTAATATTCTCTGTTCTAAATGTTTAGGGTCTCCTGCTTGAGCAGGGGGTTGGACTAGAAGACCTCCAAGGTCCCTTCCAGCTCTTAATATTCTATGTTCTAAATGTTTAGGGTCTCCTGCTTCAGTTGGGGGTTGGACTAGAAGACCTCCAAGGTCCCTTCCAACTCTATTATTCTCTGTTCTAAATGTTTAGGGTCTCCTGCTTGAGCAGGGGGTTGGACTAGAAGACCTCCAAGGTCCCTTCCATCTGTGTTATGCTATTCTAGTCTAAACGTACGTCCCTCCAAGGGTGGTCTCGGTGGCCCTCGTGGAGGAGGAGACGGGGCAGGCCTGAGCAGGCTTCCTCCTGGAGAGGACCTTCCTTGGCAGGGCGCCACTTAAAGGAGGACCTGGGCCCCCAAAGCGATAGGAGGGCATTGGAGAACGAGCCCCCTCCCTCCCCAGGGTGCGAACGGAGCCAAGGAGACCCTTCTCCGGCGAAGGCTGTGCGTGTCACGACAAGGGCAAAGCCTCCTCCTTGGGATCAGCTGAGGGCACTTAAAAATAACCCCCATTAAGAGAGAGATTTCTTGGCCGGGAAGCCTCGGATCAGGTGAGGAGCAGCAAGTGGAACCAGCACTGGGCAAAAGGTCGTCCGATTCCCTCGGCCAGGCTGGTCCTGGCTACTCGAGATAAAATGTGAAGATGCACAAGACACACACACAAACACACACACTGCCTGGTTCCTGTCTAAGAGGAACAAAGCCTGGGCTTGCTGGGGGGAATCGAACATCTGCAGATGGACACAAGAGAGGAATAGCACTAGCAATAGCATTGTATTTATATACCGCCTATCAGGGCTTGCAACCCTCTCTAAGCGGTTTACAATGCCAGCATATTTGCCCCCAACAATCTGGGTAAAGATGCTCTCAAGCTTAATTGATGAGAAATACATGCACATATGCAGGGTTTTGGCAACAGTATGGAAGAGGTTTCCTATTGTTGCCTGGCTTGTGTTCCATAGCGGTCAACATACTAATCTACAGGAGATGATTCAAATGATATTTTCCAAACACTGTAGTTTTTTTTCTGACAAATTGTTTTACGTTAAGCAGATTAAATAACCCCAAGAGTTGCCCTCTGCCACACTGTGGAGGAAAAAGAATAATGTTCTTACCATGAGATCTGCAGGGCTTCAGTTCAATACCTTCAACAATGTTCACCATTAACCTTCCAATACCTGTTGCCCTTTGGGATCGGACTGTGGCAAGAACAGGCAAGATTCATTATAATATTCTTCTGTTATTTTGGGGAAAACTTAAAACTGTACCCCCAGTGCAGTACCTAAGTATGCTTTTTCCCTCTTCTTCTTCTCTGTTTCTATGTAAAGTTCAGAAGCAGCTTTGATTTTCTGAACCCAAGCTGTCCTTCAGACAGAAAGAGAAGGTGGAAACAAAGTTACCCATCGTCATATAGGGGGATCAGGTAAGCAAATCTGATTGCATGGAAGCATGAAGCTACTTTCGCTCTAAGTTTTAAAGCCAAACTGGGTGTGAGATGAAGGATTTGTGCACAATATCTATCTTCTCCATGAAAAATAAATGATAAGAGAAGGGATTGACAAGGCAGGGAGAGCGAGAGTCTATTCCATTTTTTTTTGTATGCTTCTTTTCCCAATTAAAACTATGTCCTGACCAAAGTTGTTATGAAGCATATAAGCGTATAGAGTTGCTGTGAAGTCAAAACAGGAGAATGCAAAGTTAAATTGTAAATAACGCTCAATGCTACGTGGTAATGAAAGTACATGTGGCGTATTTGCATGATAGAACAAAAAAAAACAGAGAGAAACATTCTAAGTCCAGTCATGTTCAGCGCGAATACAATGGTATTTTACCTTTCATTTATACTTTCTGCACGAAGTGTGTAGACTCGATCAATATGTGAGATGTGGAAGATGGGCTCGTCCCCAGAAGGATCCGTAGGCAGTTTTACCAAAACCTCATTTAGAAATATAGGCTGCAGAAATATTACGCAACGTTCAGTTTAATTGGGAATGAAAAGACTTACAAGAGATGTTAAGCTTTGGCACGCAACTGACTGTTATGCTGCTGGATAGATAGCACTTTTCTTTTTTTTACGTAAAATATATGCCAGTTATCCACTGCAATGTAAATCTTTTGTGCATCCACAAAAGGCCATAACTACTGTTACATTATTTGCAACATATTCATTTAAAAAAGAAAAGACCGCTATCCACTAGGCAAAGATTCAGCATATTTGCAAAGATACATTTGGTCCTTCTTTCCACACAGGATGTATATTGATCTGCTTGAGGCAGTAATCATATGGGCAATACAATATTCAGAATATTGTCACTTATACCGAAGTACAGTTATTATACTATCACCTCTAGTTCAATGCTACAAATACTGTCAAAACATGGGCATTAAACAGAAGATGCCTACGTTATATAAAAGAATTGGAGTGCTGATCCCATTTCAAGCTTGGTTTGTCATGAATAGTATGGCCAAAACATGAGGAAAAGGCTCCTACAAACTGCCACAGCCTCAGAAATACCCAAAACATTTCATTGGTAGTGCAAGATACTGCCAGATATATAACTTCACTGAGTAATTTAAATGGCCCCTTCTCACTCTATGATTCTGTGATACCCACGATATGATATGATATGTCCCATAAAACAACTTTATCCTCAAGTTTTAAATCTGCATGCTTAACCAACATGGTTATTTTTTTTTTTAGATTTAGCATTAGGTGAATTATGTCCATGATGTTATTTTTCAGGCAACATATCCTGTATTCTATGGGAATCAACTTTAGATGCTTATAATCTATCATGTATATATATTGTTTTGTGTATCCTCTGTACCTTCAATTTATAAACAGTTATTTAATTCTATTGGGAGTTAACAATCACCACCAGGATCATTTTCACTATACTAAATATCTAAATATAAATATAATATATACTAAATATAAGTGGAAAATACTGATTTGATTTAGTTAATTTATCTGAATACAGGAAGAAATCTCAAAGCAGAGAAAATGTTTTTATTTTTATTGCATGTCAATACTAAATGTATGCTTTTAAACTAAAGCAAATGATTTATCAAAAGCTTGGCATAATTGCTTTAGTTAATTCACTAATATTACCAATCCACAGCTTGTGGGGAAAATATAAAGATCTGCCAGAGTTACACTACATGAGAACTATTGAGGACACTGTATGTTTTTGTTCCATCTCTGCTTCTGGGGTAAACAACACACATAAACACAAACTAGACCAAGAAGGAGGACAAGGACATTATTTTCCGTGTAACCTAAAAAGTGGTACATTTATAAACAATCACTAAAGACATTGCAGATTTGTATTTGAGGAATCAGAAATTGAACATAAGTGTATTTCCACCATTCCTCCAAACCAGAGATCTCCAAATTTGGCAACTTTAAGATTTGTGGACTTCCACTCCCAGAATTCTCCAGCCAGCTAATTCTGGGAGGGGAAGTCCACAAGTCTTAAAGTTGCCAAGTTTGGGGATCCCTGCTCCAAACAGTTGATGAATGCTGACTCATCTGTAGCCATGAAGGCTAAGCTGAATACATCATTCCAAATCTTGGTCTGTTCTTAAACATCATAATGTTTAAAGCCAGATGACCCATATAATGGTGGGATTCAAATGTTTTTACTACCGGTTCTGTGGGCGTGGCTTGGTGGGCGTTGCTATGCGGTCGGCCAATCAGAGGTGGTATTTGCCACAGTCAGCCAATCAGAGGTGTTATTTGCCGGTTCTCCGAATTATTGCTACCGGTTCTCCAGAACCTGTCGGAACTGGCTGAATAGCACCTCTGGCGCCATACCGTTTTTATTAGAATCATTTCACATTAATGTTTCCCTCAAATTCAAACCGTTCTGGGAAATAAAGAGAAGGGTTTTTTTTTTGCTAATATGAGGGAAGAGAAAGCAAGCATTAATCATCCCAGTCAAGTCATAATAAAATTTCCTTCCCTGCATCTCCAATTAGTTTTTTCTTAATTATCCAATACAATTTTAATGATATGTTTAGCAACACTTCTAGCTTGATCCCAAGAAACAAATAAGGGCAATCAGGGTGCTTTGGGAACATTAAGGATTGCAATTAACCCTCTAAGTGCCAACATTAGGCTCATGGGGATTAAGAACGTTCAGTGACTATAAAATATGTAATTTGGGGGGAGGGAAGGATAAGCAGAAGGAAGAGATAGGAAACAAGGGATTAGAACTGGACTGCTGTTAGGTGTGAAGGATTTAAGATGCACCTAGCTTTTGGGTAGGAAAACAAGAAAAAAAAATCTGCCTCTTTTTTTAAAATTAATATAAATAGAAAGAGTAACATGTTCAAAATCCATATAGACAGCGTGTTGTCTGGATTTTGAACATGTTGCTCTTTCTATTTATATTAATAAAAAAAAATCTGCCTCTGCCTCCCAGCATCCATCCAGTATTCATCTGGCCCATTCGCTGCAACCCATTCGCCACAGCCCGTTCATGCCACCACCGCTGCCCGTTCTAGAACAGCTGATCAGCACCGCAGCAACCCCCCCTCCCCCGCCACAATATTCGCTGTATAAGATGCACCAAAATTTCCACCCACTTTTGGGGGAGCGGAAGTGCGTCTTATACTCCGAAAAATACGCTACATGACATGTTGACAGTGATATATGATGAAAATACTTTCCTTGTTGTTCATCTTGTTCACCTGACTTCATTACTTACTATAATATATATTTTCTATAAAATAAGCTTACGCACTCCAAAGAGAAGTGCCTACACACACACAGTTGTTAACATCATCTTTCTTCCAAAGAATTCCTCTGATTATGACATTGTACCATTATACCTTATCAAAAAATAAAAATCAGTGGATGCCTTCAGCTCATTTGAGAATTATCTTGAGGGCTACTGTTCTGGACAAGGAATACCGTTAATTCATTATGTCAGCAGTCAGCTGCTGCCTAGCACCAAGCCCTGAGAAACACAGAACAAGATTTATTTATTTATTTAATTAATTAATTAATTATATTTCTATGCCGCCCAACTCCCAAGGGACTCTGGGCGAAGATATTTTTATGTCATAGGCAAAGCAAGAAAAAGAAGGGCTGGATTTAAACGGTTGGGGGTAAGGAGCTACGTATATTGATAGAGAGCATTCAACTACTCAAAGTGGTTTCTTTCTAGTATGCATCAAAGAGCTTTATCTAGCCACGTTGCATCCAGTGTTTGGATAACCTTTGTCAAGTTTGACCCCCAGTCAAATAGCATTGGGCACCTCGTCTAGGAAGGACACTAGAGGAAATTTATTTAAGAAATTTACACAGCTGCCATTTCACCGATGTAACACTAGGTAACAATCAGGTAAAACAATTAAAAAACAACAGCATAATTTAACCATTTAAAATTTTAAATAATGTAAAAACAGCTTAAACACAGATATAAACAGGACCATGGGAGAATGAACCAGCTTCCTACACACAGTGTAGCCACCTCATTGGCTCAGTATTTCCAGGACAAAAACATCCTCACTGGTTTGCTTTTAGGCAATAATAGCAACCATTTTGGAACAGACACGGACTCATTTTGTGAAAACATCCAAACTATGTTCTCAAAATTTCAAAGATGCCTATTTGGCTTCAAGAGGTTTGGGAGCTTCCTGCTTTTGTATGAAAAAAAAAAGGATGTTTTAATTAAAAAAATCAATATTTCCCTTTGAAAAGTGATACTTACGGTTTTGTACATTTTATATTGCAGATTAGACTTGGGACTGAAAACCTTGTCTGTGCCAGATGAACCAAGAGGTTTTATGATCTGTGTCAGCAGGAGGAAGTCGTTGAACAGAAAACCATACAATTCCTTGTTGCTCTTGGCCTTGTAGAGTTTTCCACTGTGCAGGAATTTGCGTGGCCCCAAGCAGTTTGTAACAGAATTAAAAACAAGTTGCTGAGGGGGAACAAAACATACACACACACAGACCCAGCAGCAGTGAGATGTATAAAAATATACCAATCATGACATTGTTGTGTGCAATTGAACTCATGACATCAGCTGCTGTTCAGGGTAAATGCTTTAACCCAACAGTATAATGTCAGTACTTGGTGGTGTGGCTAGACAATCAGGGTTATTTGTGGAATGATTCCTTTAGGTTTGTGCCCTTCAATCAGATTTGAAAGAAGGAAAATTTAAAGAACTGATGGATGTATACAAATTAAAACTGGTAACAATACATTGGTACTATAGGTTTATAATACGCTGAACTAGTTTTGCTACTAGTTGACTGCTTTTTGTCTGTTGGCAACACTGGCTGTATTTGCTGTCCCATTAAGACACAGATCAATATACTGTAAGTTTTATTATTAATTTATTGTCTATAGAGATTCTCAGTCATCCAGGTCAGGGTTGTCCCAAAGTTGCTTTTTCCCCTGTCCAGGGGGCAACTGGACTTTCTGGTTTTTCTTTAAAGATGTTTTGCTTCTCATTCAAGAAGCTTCTTCGGCTATTATTAATTTATTATAACTATTAAAATTATATTAGTATAATAAGTACCAGTAAGTACCAGGGGACAAGAATTGAAATTGGCAAATTGTTTCTTCCACTTGTTTTTAGTGCAGCTCACTCAATGTGGACCTGTAGTTAAAATTAACTGTGCTTAATCTAAAAAAAGGCAGCTTCAAAAACCAGCATTTGAAGGTGATTTGTTTTAAACTATCCACTATCAAACAAGGGAAAAGGACATAAAAATCTGAATTTTTCTACCTGACCATATAACCTGGGAGGATGAATAGGAATGCAAACCCTAAGGCACGCTGAATGCAACTTCATTTATGTTAAACCATAGTATTGTGACATGTGAACACAGACTGTCGAGATTCACATTGTGCTAACCTGTGATCACACCGTTCACATACTGTTCTAAGTCATAAACCACCATTTATAATGAAGAACGGCTGAGTTTAGTGGTGGGATTTAATTTTTTAAACAACCAATTCTGTGGATGTGACTTGGTTTGGTGGGCGTGGCTAGGTGGTCATGTGACTGGGTGATGTCACAGATCACACTCAGCCCCGCCTCCCGGCCACTTGCCTCAAAGGAAAAGATAAGTTCAGCCGGTTGGGGTTAATCCCATCCCTGCCCATTTTTCGGCCTGTTTTGGGGCCATTTTCAGGCTGTTTTTCAGGCTGTTTTTGGGCCTAAAAAACAGCTGAAAACGACCCGGAAAACAGGTGGGACGGGACCAGCCAATGGTCCGATTTGCTGGTTCTCCGAACTGCACAGAATCGGAACAAGGGGTTCACCCGAACTGGGCTGAACCGGTGGCTGGGTTTCCTCTACACACTAAGTTAAAATCAAGCAAAGAATATTATGCCTTAAGTGTGATGTATAAACCCACTAACGAATAACTACAACTGCTTTAATCTATATCTTTGATTTGAAGAAACACAGCCTTTTTCAGCATTACTGATATTGATTTTTTAACAGTTGATTTTTCTAGTGAAATAGTTTGCTGGTATGAAAAGAACTTAGTTGACTCAATAAAGCGGACTACATTATGTCACAAGAACAGTCACCATCATATTGTGCCTTAATAAAAGAGTCAAAGAGAAAAACTAGAAAATTGACACTGGCAGAAGTTATATCCAATGTAGAGCAGGATAAAATTAATTAAAAAAATCTTGTTCGTATCTCTTTAACAGAATTATTCTGTTTAGTTAAAGAGATACTTCATTAGCTATCTTTTTTTAAAAAAGTAAAATACAATTTATTTGTATATATTTAAGCTTTACCTCTGATAATCCTTCACATTGAACATGAGCCTGGATCCATTCTAATCTGTCTGAATTTTCTTTTTCACGTACACCTTCATTAACCTGTGAACACAATTCTTCTGCTTTCTCTAAAGCATGTTTCAAGTGGCTATGATCGGGGTGATTTTCAGGAGTATTTTCCAATATCTACATAAAAATAAGCCAGTTTAGTTCCTTAGAAACCTACAAATCTATTCCCTTTTTATTTTTGTCAATTATTATAAAAATAAATAAAAATTAACTTAAGAAATAAGACCCTGTCCAAACCAATAAAGAAAAGTCATTTCTTGATTGCCACAACTGATTAAGGCTGACTCATTTTCAAAGCAATCTTATTTTAATCTTTCTTATATTACTCTAACATAATCCGAACTTTTCATTATCTGTTCACTCCTCAGGCTTACCTAATCATACCCTTAAAAAACTAAAAACCAGATCAATTCACACTTGAGTTTCATCTATGTAGGGAGGGGTCGAACATCCAAATAAAACTAACAGAGGAGAGGGGTAAAAGATAGGCCTGTATATAACAAAGTGTATGCAATTTAGCTTAGAGTTAGGTAGACTACATATTCTTGTGAAGGTCTAGCATTCAAAGTTCTCATGGTTACAGACACAGGGATGGGCAGACTTACAATCCAACATATCTGGTGATTATCAAGCTAGAGCTGGCTGTTCTAGAATGACAGTAGTGTGTATCAGATAAATTAACAAAATAAATTTGGATCTCAATATTTTAATCCGATAACAAAAGGACTTACATTTTTTATTATTAGAGGATATCGTGTAACCCGCTGCATAGGCTTTAGCAAAAAGCTTGACAATGGCATTCCTTTACAGCGAGGATCCATTGCTAATTTCTGAAAATGTTGAAAAAGTACAAAATATCAGCTGATGATGAAACGTATTTTTAAAATGTCAAAATCAAACAGGATCTTCCATTACTGTTTCCATTATGTAAATATCAATTTTTTCTCTCTCTCTTTCTCTCTGCCTGTAAATCTATAGTATTAAAATATGTATAACAGGCCTAAGTTGCTTATACAAATGCTATCTATTAGTCTTTGAGAAATAGAATTTTTGAGCTTTCTCGTCTAGGGAAACTGAATGGAGATTGTAAAGGGGAAAAAGGAGGAAGAAAAGGAGTGGACATTTGTTCATGCAACCTTGAGGTTCATTCATGATCAAAATTCCTAATCCTGGAGTATTAGTCTTTCTTGCATGAGCATGGTGACTAAAAGCCAAAGAATATTCAGTGCTCTCTCTTTTTGATTTGGGAAATTTTATTTTTCTCTAACCTGATTATTAGCTCAAGCACGTACAGTAATTAACAGGTAAAGTATACATTTATTTTGCATAGCACTTGAAGGCACGGCAAGAAGCAATGGGGGGAAATTTGTCAGAGGGAGATCCAGTGTGGATATAACGAAGAATTTCCTGATAGTGAGGGCAATTAATAAATGGAATATTGTGTAGTGGGCTTCAGTAGGCAAGAACCAGACCAGCATAGCTACAACAGCATTTATTGACTCAAAAGTGGAACTGAGGAACAGCAGGCAATTGCCTGTAATTTATACTCTGGGCTTAACCAATCATAATATATGAAAAACCCCGCCCAAATATGAATGTTCTAAATTTCCCTTCAAAACAGTTGAAGCTAACAGTTAGGGTGATCTAAAGGTTAGTTTCACTTTAGCACAGTTAACACTTAGGGTCATCTAAAGGTTAGTTTCACTTCAGCAGGGCCCAACACAACTATATACATTCAATACATAACACTCCTCTTTGAGATAGGCTGGGGGCCCACGGATCCTGGTGGACTTCCGCAATGTTACTGGAGAGTCCCGTTGAAGTGGAACATTGTCCATCTCCAATTGGACAGAGTCTTGATGGCTATTTTGGTTGCCCGTGAGTGGTGGTGGCAGCACTACAGCCCTTGGTACCTCTGTTTCTCCAGAGGTGGTCAAGGATGGTATAGGCAGACGCTGAGGAAAACAGTTTTCTCATGGGTCTGATAAAACCTCAGAATCCTCATCTGGGACTGACCCAGCCTGCCGACACCATAACTGATCAATGTGGCATCTGATTGTACGATCATCCCCCAGAGTAACCTCATATGACAAGGGGCCCATTACCTTAGTTAATCTAGCTGCCACCCATGGTGCCCCCCTCCCATAGTTCCTGGCCCAGACCAAGTCACCTGGCTGTAAGCTCCTGGGGGGGGGGTTGGCTGAGCCATCTCTGCTGCTACTCTGTCTGGGTGAAGTCAGTCGAGCTTTGTTGTGAGCTGACTGCCCCACCTCAGTTCCGCTGGGCTGCGACCAGTTGTTGTACTGGGAGTCGTGTGTTGACACAGGAGGAAGTTCACCCGGCAGTGATGTGAGTCCCTAGTCATCATACACTTGAGAGCCTCCTTTGTGGTCCTGACCATTCGTTCGACCTGACCGTTGGTCGCGTGGTGGAATGGAGCAGATGTTATGTGCTGAATCATATTGGCATTGAGGAATGACTGAAACTCTTCTGCCATGAATTGTGCCCCATTATCAGACACGATTATATCTGGGAGACCATGTGTGGTGAACAGCCGGCACAACTCTCAGATGACCCTGGTCATTGTCATCGATAAGACTGATGCCACTTCCAACCCCTTGGAATAACTGTCCACTACTATCAGGAACACCTGCCCTTGGAAGGGGCCCGCAAAGTCAATGTGCACATGAGACCATGGGGCTTGCATGATCTCCCAGCGGTGCACTGGTGCTTGTGGCATCTCCGGTCAGGTTTCTTGGCAGGCCTGGCAACTCCTTACTTGATTCTCAATGTCTTTGTCCAGGCCTGGACACCACACATAGCTCCTGGCTAGAACCTTTATCCGAACAATTCCTGGGTGCCCCTTGTGTAGGGAGTCCAGCACCCTGGAGCGAAGACTGGGGGGAATGATGACCCTGCTGCCCCACTGGGCTGACAATTCATTTTTTCAAGAAGCATAGTGCTGGAACTCAGGGCCTGGCTGGGTCTCTGGCCATCCCCTTAACACCCAGTTGAGAACGTGACTAAGCGTTCTGTCCATGGTGGTTTCAGTTGCAATGTCCCTTGCATGTAGGTGTACTTCAGGCAGGTACAGGGTAAGCATGCTGCTGTAGTGCCTTGTTTATGGTGTACTTGTAGTCTGCACAGGTGCGAACGTCCCCATTAGGCTTAACTGGGGTCACTATGGGAGTCTCCCAATGGCTACAGTCAAGAGATTGGAGCATTCCCTGCTGTACCAGCTTGTCTAGTTCCACATCAATTTTAGGCTTCAATGCAAAGGGAACTCTGCGTGGTTTTAATCGGATTGGAGTTACTGCTGGATCGAGGTTGAGTGAAATGGGTGCCCCTTTGTATTGTCGGCATCCCACTTCTAGATAGGCTATTTGAGTTTGATGAATGTCTGTTACCCTGATGCCCAGGGCCTCAGACCAGTCTAGTCCTATGAAGCTGGTGCTCAGCCCCTCTAGGACCACTACGCAGAGGGGACGTTCAAACTCTCTAAATTGTACCCTAATGGTAGCTTTGCCCCTTACAGTTAGGGTCATCTAAAGGTTAGTTTCACTTCAGCAGGGCCCAGCACAACTATATACATTCAATACATAACACCTTCCATTCCCCACCATCCAGTCAGACCTGAAGAAGCTTCTTGGATGAGAAGCGAAACATTTTCAAAGAAAAACAAGAAATTCCAGTTGCCTCTTGAAAAAGCACCTTCAGAACACAGTCAAATTGCTGCGGCCAACTCACCACAGTCAACTTAACATGGCTAACTCACCATGGCCAACTCGCCAAAGGCCAACTCGCCACAGCCAGCTTGCCATGGGACAACTTGCTGCCATTAACAATTCTATGTAATTATTTCAAATAAATAAATTATTTTAATTTTTGCCACTCATATTTTATTCTGTCCCTCCTTTTGCATCCTTTTTTTAAATGATTCAAGTCTACCATTTCTTTAATATTAGTATAATTCTTGTGCTCCAGTGAGTTGGCTGCAGTGAGTAGTCATAGATCCATTAAAATTAGTCAGGAAATGCCTGCCTATTTCCTGTACCTACTCAAAACGTCCTTGGCAACATCTAATCTTAAATTAGCTGTTAGGAAAATGGAAATGTAAAAAAAACCCTCTTTCCAGATTCCACCATGTTGCATAATTAAGGAGCAGTTTCTAATATATCATTTTGGGCAAAAAGCTATTGTAGAGTTTCTTTGATTAGACAGTATCTGAATCCTTCTGGCATCAGGCCAGGATTGAGATTGGGGTAGTTTTTGTCACCCTGGTAGATTATCAATACCAGGAACTAGACAGGTGGAGTGTCACCCAATTCATTCTTCTTATCTTCTCAGAGGCGTATCTTTCTGGACTACTTGGTGAGAACAGATTTATGAGCTACCATTTTAAAATGATTCAAATCCTTCTTTGGGGGTCAGTGTTAGAAAGTTACAGTATGTTGGAGATGGATATTCAGTTCCTTTGAACTGGGTTATGATTCACTTCAGTGTTTAATCCTGTACTCCTGTTATTTAACATCTACATGAAGCTGTTGGGGAAAAAAATCATCAAGCGATTGGAGGTGTGTATAATATATAGATGACATGTACCTCTATTTCTCTTTTTCATGTATTACAAGGCAAACTGTTGATATTGTGAATCGGTGCCTAAGAGCAATAATAATAAGACTTATTGCAAACATAGCGGAAGTATTTCTAATCAGTAAGCAAATAGATAGTGAAATAGAATTTCGGCCTAGCTGGGATGGAATAACCCTACCTGATCCATTTTTAGTCTGGGGATGCTTCTGGATTCACTTTGCACCTCTAGAGTCAGACCCAGCACATGGTAAAACATGTGTTAGTTATATCTAAACTAATTTGTTATTTGTTGTTGTTAGTTGTGAAGTCGTGTCCGACCCATCGCGACCCCATGGACAACATTCCTCCAGGCCTTCCTGTC
>JANHJO010002227.1:69915-80167 GCA_032468235.1 Pseudoxyrhopus heterurus | reverse complement strand
ATGCTGACATTGTAAACCACTTAGAGAGGGTTGCAAGCCCTGATAGGCCGTATATAAATACAGTGCTATTGCTATTGTCTGTATTCTGCCTTTATTATTTTTACAACCAACTCAAGAGCCAGTCTGATCTAGTGTTTTAGGCAGCAGGCTAGAAAGCAGGAGAGCATGAGTTCAAGTTCCACGTTAGCCACAAAAGCCAGCTGGGTGACTTTGGGCTGGTCACTCTTTCTCAGTCCAAATAATCTCTCAGGGTGGTTATTGTTGTGGGGAAAATAGGAAGAGGAATATGTGTGTTTCCTAATAATTTCTGAGTAATTATTACATTTGGTACTATACGTACATACACACACACACACACACACACACACAAACAATAATATATAGATATAGAAATATAGATATTGCCTTGTTTTTAATTTGTTTGAAATCGTTTTTATGTTCTATGATATACACAGCCCAGAGTCAATTGTTGAGATAAGTATTCACAGATTATCTAATAAATAAAGAATGGTTTAGTGTTTTATGCTATTCAGGAAAATCATTACGCATAATTGCAGTGATCTGCCTATGGCTATTGTCTTTATAAGTTTATTTTTGTAAAAAAAAAACCTATTAAACAATCCTGTGTTTGTATACAAGGATAAAAAGTTGAGAGCTTGATTCTGTAAAACCTCTGCAATTTGTATTTTGAAGGGAACTATCTGAAAAATCAAAGCACCTTTCATTTATAATTTTATTTAAATTCTATGGGCTTTGCTTCTCAATGAGAACGTTATGTTGCAGATAAAATGTAAAGCAGTGTTACTTGCATATGAAATATGTGCCCCTCCCTAATATAGTGAAATTGTGACTATCTTTTTTATCCTCATTCTATCCATATAGAATGAACTTGAATAAGAATGAACTAAGAGAAAACACACTGCCTTACCAGCATGTCAAGTACAAGGTGCAGCTAAAGGTACCTTTATTTAAAAAAAAAAAAAGCTATGTCACACCTGCTTTTGCACATTGATTTATCCCCTGTCTAAAATGCCTATCACTCCTTAAAGGCTTTCCTTCTCCCTATCATCTCAACCACAGGCCCATCTCCTTTCATAAGAACATTACTCTTGTCAAGTAAATTGAAGGTCCTATTCAAATCACAGCTTCCTGCCAACTCTGATCTTACATTCCATCTTTCACACCATAATCTGTTTAAATGGAAGGAAAAACTGCTACAGAAGAAATGCTGAATCTTCTTTCCAGTAAACCTGCATGGAAATCGTATTTGTCAGTTTCCATGGATCAGCAAAGAGGCCATCATGGAGATTGGAGATTGTATTTTGTTGGAAAAATGGGTCGGTGTATTCTGAAGACTATCGCCATGTCAGATATCCATTTCTTGGCTTATGCCTGGACCCTGATCAACTCCTCTTCTGAAAAATGAAGCGTATTTTGTGCAAGATCTACGCATTACTGGATTCAGGTCAACTTTCAGTAACGCAAGTTCACAGAAGCAAATGCTAAATTATTTCTCCAAATTTAATCCAATTCACAGGAATCTTAATTACAAAAGTTAACTTTTGATACCTCAGAACGCTAAGAAAATTCCTTCTTTCTAGAAGTCACCTGACTGATTGCCAGATGCATATTTACTTTTCAATTTAATCTAATCAAGATTTAAAGCATTATGGTTAACATTTTTTTAAAAACCATTTCATAATAATATGTAAACAATATCACAAGATTTACAGAGATTTATTTCAAAGAGACAAGAAAACTTTATGAAGAAATGTGAAACAAATTACGGAAAATATGAAGAAATTCCACTAAGTACAATTAAGGCAGTACACAATTAGCAAAATATTTTGATTGCAGGATGCTATGCAGACAGAATTCAACCATCCCAATTCCCTCTTCCTCAGCTGGGTAATCAATCCATTTTCTTTTCTTTCTTATGGTTTCTACATCTGTTTCACCCTTATTAAACCATTAACTATCCACGTCTTTCACAGCTCTTATTCTACACGGCAAGCCTAGGATGAATATCTTATGAAACCCCTGCAGTTGGATTAAAGTGAATACCTACCTATTTTGGTAACGGCGAGGATCCATATCTACAGTAGATCACAAGGAAAGCTGTGATAAAAGGGACATAATTTAACAGGAAGCTGTCAAACTGTGAGTCCTGTATAAATGCCAGAGAGGCATTATTACAGTTGGCAGGGAAACAAAGAATTTCCTAGGCTAATCCACTGACAGGTTGAACAGAAGAGCTTCATGCCACATGACAAAATTCTTCTGGAATGGCTTTTCCATGGGGCATATGCTATTTTGGAGATAACAAATCAAAAGGTGCTTTTTTGAGCTCAGATCACTAGTGTCCTAATTGCTAGGATCAGAGGGAATGCATTACCAATGACAGCATCATTAGTGTATAATAGGCATGGGCATAGAGTGGTCCACCAGATATTGTTAGAATGTAAATCTCAACAAACCTTCCCACTGGATATTCTGGCTAGAGATGGAGATTAAAGTGCTGTTATGTTAGATCAGGGGTGTCAAACTCATGTTGTCACGGAGTCGTCACGTGATATATAGGGACTTTTTCCCCCTTCACGTGGGTGTGGCCAGCATGTGACGCATCCGGCCCGCACGCTGGGAGTTTGACAGCCCTGTTGTTAGATAATTCTCACTTACCAACTGCCTTGTTTAGCCGCCATTCAAAATTATGATAGTGTAAAAACAACACCTTTGCACCAACCCTTGCATTTACAACTGTTACAACTCCACAACCAGTGTGCATTTAGGACTGTTATACCATCCCAGTATCATGTGAATCCCACCATGTGGGTGCTTCACAACCAGCTTTGGACAAGCAGAGGTAATGGAGAAGGTGAAAGTAAAATAGTCACAGTCATGCAATGTCTTGCTTGATGGTCGTGACAAATCGCTTCATGACCAAATGGAAGTTATAAGCTTGTCATAGTCCTGTAATTTTCCACTTAGCAAGCATGGCATATAGCAGTAGAGTTGCCAGCCTCAATTTGGTTGCTAAGCAAGGACTACCTGCTATACACATTGCCTACACCAGCAATAGACGATCTAATGTTTTCCAGATGCTTTCAACTTTCATCAGTCCTAGCCAACATGGCTAACGAGTAGCTGACTGTAATCAGCATTTGGAGGGATCCATTTCCCTCCCTGAGACTGATTAACAAGGATACACTTCTGCCCCAAGAGTCTTTAACTAGAGTTTCCTTTAGGGTGGCTGATTAGAAATCAAAGGAAGGAGAAACAAGATCAGCCAGAAATAAACACAGTCCTTGTCTCCTGTTGAAGCTAAATTCAGTGGATTAAACCAAAGGCTTAATAAGAGAATATGGGCTGAGCAGAAATTTGGGACCATGTAGATTAACTAGTAAAAAGAGACCTGTTTGAGAAAGCACACGCTTTGATGAAGTTGAGGGCAGTAAACCGAGGCATGAAAATGATGGAAAGCTTTAAAAGAAAAGTTGCTAGCTTCTTTCTGCTACAGGTTTTGCCACGTAATCGAACTAGCCGTCGTATGCAGTTGGTATATCCTATTCATTGTAACTTCGTGCTCTTGCAAGCATCACTGCTCTAGTATATCTTATTCTATACCTGGCATGCATTTTAATCATTTGATCATCATCCCATTATAAATGAAACATATAACTCTCACTCAGCAAAACATTAAATTGCAAGTTGGATACCTTAAGTAGAATCATCCGAAGAATCGGATGATTCCAGGAATAGTACTTATTGTTGTAGGGAAGAATAGCAGAAACTTGAAAGCCTGTCAAAATGTGTGTATGTGTGTGTGTGTGGGTGTGTGTGTGTGTGTAATGACAGGATTTCAAGTTTCTGCTATTCTTCTCTACAACTATATATACACATATAACTATATATACATATACATATACATATATACATGGTGGTGCAGTGGGTCAGTGGTTAAGACACTGGACTTTTCAGCTGGAAAGCCGGCAGCCCAGGTTCGAGAGCTGAGCACCATGCGATGAGATGAGCTCCCATCCTCACCCCAGCTCCTGCCAATTTAGCAGTTTGAAAGCATGCAATATAAATACATAAATAGGTACCACTATGGTGGGAAGGTAACAGAGCTCCGTGACATCATGCTAGCCACATGACTGTGGAAATGTCTTCGGACAGCGCTGGCTTAATGGCCTTGAAATGGAGATGAGCACCATCGGCAGAGTAAAATGGCCTTGAAATGGAGATGAGCGCCATCGGCAGAGTAAAATCCGCAGGGACTCCTTTACATACATACATGCAGAGGCCATAGCCCACAGCTGCATAATGGAGGGAGCAAGAGGCTCAGAAAAGAGACTGTCCCTAATGTCTCGGGTGGTAAAGAAGACAGTGGGAGATTTCTACTTTTAGTCTTGCACGATTCTATTTTAATGTAGCCTTACAATAAAGGAGAAGTATCTTAACTGTATTTCCTGTCTGGTTTTATCTGGGAAGTCAATTTTGCAAATTCATACTCTCTTCCAAAGAGAGTAATTTCAGGAACAGCCTCCAATCCTCAAGAAACTCTGTTGTCTGCTGAGCATCTGGCTGCTAGAAGGTTGCAACACCATCAGCAAGTAGAAGCACAGATTTGCAGAATGCCATTATACTACTAATACAATAGCTGGAATATAATTTGTCTCAACCTGCATTAGCACAACAGATGGCAGCTCAACCAAGGCTACTGTACACCCATGGGAGCTGGGTGGAGGAGTTAAGGAGGGTCCTTTCTGAGCTTCTTTCTCCATGATCCATTATGCAGCTGTGGGCTGTGCCTTCTCCCATCTGGCTATTCCTTAGGCAGCACTTCCTCCTCCTGTTTCTCAAGGTTTTTCTCAGATACCATCACAGCTTCTTAGGACTGTGTTGCCTTTTCAATGAACCTTAATGATCCGTTGTTCTCTTTCCCTTTCCCAAGGCCACATCAACAGTATATTCCTTCATAGGAATTCAGAAGAGTATTTGCTTCACTAAGGAACTTTAGCTGTTTTTCATGCTAATACAATCTGCATAGATTATGCTGCTTGGCTTCATGAATGAGTAGGATGAATAAAGCATCATTTCTTAACATTTTCTACAAATTGGGGATCCTGCATTGTTCCTCTCCAAACAAACCAGAGAAAGAAGACACAGCTTGGTTTTCCCTTTTAGACTAAGCCATAGAAATCCTGATTCACATTAAGCAAACCATGTTGGAGCCATCCACAGTTTGTTGGCCCTGCCAAACGTCAAGAAGAACCAGTAGACTGGGACGAAATTGTATTATGGCTTAGCTTGCCATGAGAACTGATGTATACTATATGCAATCTCTTGGAACTTGGGGTTGTATTACTCAGCTGAAACTACTAAAAATTAACTAGAGAAGGGAATACAATTTTAGAGATAAAGTGAATTGATTTTTAAAGCATGCTTATCTAGTGAAAATCTTTGATTGTCAGGTAAAGCTTGCTGTAGTGTGATAAACTTATGATAAGGTCAATGAGTTCTGGAAAACTGTCCTTACTAATTATCCAAAAAAGCCGGTTTATCTGATTTTGAAGTAGAGCCAACACTTCAACTTCACATCAACATACATGCATGCTTTCTTCTGCCACTGTCTCAATTGTTGCAGATGTTCCTTTGAGTATAGAAGATGGAAATGAAGAGTGATAGGGCCCTCTGTCATATTTCTCATTCCTCAAATCAATCTTAGCATTCATCACCTCTAAAAGGGTAGGACAGCTCACTGAAAAGTCTTTAATTACTATTTGCCACAAGTGCATGTAATTTTCTTTAATACTAATCAGGATTAGATTTAGTAGGAAAGGTTTTCTTTAAAGCACCCTATGTGACAGCTTCCAGAAAAATGAATGCATCTAATAGATTTAATTATTTGAAATCAAGCTGACAAAAGAAGGTTAAGAGGCAACTTGATTATTGTGGATAAGGAGCTGCAAAAACACTTGTAGAAGAATTCTTTTAAAAAGATGTAATTCATCCTCCAAGCTTTCAGCAGATTAAAATATATCTATGCTATGCTAGATAAGCACGGCATTCATTCCTTGCCATGTAATGGGATATTTCCTGGTGAGACTATCAACATATTGGCAGACATTGAAGTGATTTCTCAGACAAAGTATCTTTAATGACACTTAAATAATTTTCAGGAGAGACTGTATTTTGGCATGACCGCTATCAATTGACATCAAATCCAGATTACATCACTCCTCTTTAGGGGTGGGGTTGGATTTTGTCCTGAAGATATCTGGTGTCTTGCAAAGACGGTATCTACATATCTTTTCTCTCATTTTCTCTGGGGAAAAAAAGAAGATGAATGATGGGAGCAAGGGTGGTGATTCAAAGCAGTTATTTTGTAGGAAGCATATATTTTTCAGATCAGTTGGGTTAGGGGGTTCTTGCCCTATGACAGATTCCCCAAACATTTTGCACCAATAGGATATTTGGTATTCACCAAGGATAGTATGATCAAAGGGCTAACATGGCCATCAGAGAAAATCAGAAAACATCCATTTAGCAAAAAGCAAACTGATGTTTCCCAGCTCACTCCCAAAATCTTCTCTAGCAACCCAGTTCAACTTCGTCCCTTTTTTTTCTTTTCTAAACGAGCAAGAAATACTATTTCCAACTCACTGAGTTCTGAGATTTTCTTGGAAATAAACATTATGCTGGAGATTGGTACTTTGCTTTGTAGCATACTCAGTTCTATTTAACTGATTTAATTAGTTTTTTTTTTAAATAGATTTAGTGAGTCAAATAGTGTGACGAATATCATGGGAAGTGTTGGCAAGTCCACTGGAACCCACGGGGACTATATTGATGACCCAAGGACTATAGTCTTTAGACTTAGCTAAAAAGCAAATGTTATCTCAGACAGAGCACAATGCTCTGCTGTTAAGAGCTTTCAGGATAAGCTTCAATGCTAAGAAAAACAGAGGCAAGGCATACAGAGAAATGATAACTGGTGGCTGGTCCAGTTATTTGTACTTAAATTCAATGCAAGCTAATTTACAGGTGGGACAGATTGCACCAAAGGTTTCCTGCCAATGGCTATTACAAATTTGGAATAATTTAAGACTTCAAAGACAGCATGATTCAAATGGTAAGTCCATGTTTTGGGATCTAAAGAAAGTGAACAACACAGAAGAAATTATCGCACAATATCCTGGTAAATTAGATGCAAAGACGGTTTAAAGGCCTTCTTGAATTTGTCACTGCAAACTTTCCCCGTTCATAAACTCAGGACTTCAAATTTACTTCAAGGATCACATCACAATATAGTATGTTTATTATTTTAAAGCGGATATATTACTTTTCAAATATTGGGCTTTCTTAGCACAGCAACACACAGTTGCCTAAATTTTAAAGAAGGCTGAGAAGTTGGTAAATTAACAGGCAAAGTTGTCTGTAGTCTATTCTATAGAGTCTTGAATCAACTCTAATCTAGCGTCCCCCAACCTTTTGGGCACCAGGGACCGGTTCCACGGAGAGAGGTTTTTTCCACGGACCAGATGGGGCGTGGTCTTTTGTGCTGCCTGCATCCCATGGATGGGGCTTTGCTTGTTTGCACGGACCAGTTCTTGGCATGCCGTGGACCGGTGTCCCTGGGGACTCCTGCTCTAGTCCACAACTGTAGTTGGGTCAAAATGGGCAGAGAATGCTTTTCAATTTATAACAGGTTTCAAGATCATTATAGGCAGAATGACACATTAAGTGATGACCACTGACTGCCTCTGTACCCCTTGCCCTCAAAATGGCAGGGAAGCAACATTCTATGGCAGTGTTTCTCAACCGTGGCAACTTGTAGATGTGTGGACTTCTACACTCCTAGAATTCCCCATGCTAGCTAGGGAAATTCGAGGAATTGAAGTCCATACATCTCCAAGCTGCCAAGATTGATAAGCCCTATTCTATGGTTTTTAATTGTTCACAATGTGTAGTTCCAGTGTTACTAAAGAGAAAGGATCCATCTAAACACACATTTATAAGATGTTAAGAACCTTTCTTGCTTAGTCATATCAGGAGTTACAGATAAGCTTGGAAGATTCCAAGCAACTCTAATGGTCACTTTAGGAGAAGATAACATATGTGAGTAGGACTTCTCCTTGACACCTCCTAGGTATTCTATATTTTGTCATTAAAATGTTGTTAATATTCAGCTATATTTTTCTAATAATTAAGATTGCAAAGTTTTCTCTGCTTTCTTTCTAACAGTGAAGGGAAGCTTTCCAAATCAAATTTTACATTTTCTTCAATATCCTGAAAAAGCATATCCACTGAGATTTGTCATTATTGAAATTTATTTAAATGTAATTGATTAATCAGATTCAGAAGCACCAGGTGATTAATCAACTAAAAATCCTTTAATCGGTTGACAGCCCTACTAATTACACAAATAATAACCCTAGGGCACATTTATGTGGGAGCAGACAGATCAAATCAGATTGAGAGATAAAAAAAATGATCTTTTAGCATTAACCATTCAAAAGGGTTGTGTATCTCCCAAAAACGTTAAGTCTTTTTAATTGTAAGGCCTATAGATTTAATATCAATATATTAATGATATTTAACAAGAAAATAATACATTTCTCAATAGTGCCTGATTTGTACCTACAGTTTTATTAATGTTTTATTTCATGCTTGTTTTCAGAACAACCTATTTTTAAAGCAACAGCCTTTGTGCTACCTCTTCCTTTTCACTAAATAGTTCATATGTTCTTTCAAATTCTCCATCCTCTCTATTGTTTTTTTCCCTCTCCAGAATAGCTCCTTCTAAAAAGAAGCTTGCTATCGATGTCTCCGTTGCAACAATCTCTCTTCTTTATTACACTTCCTGAGCCCAACAAGACTTTGATAAAACTAGTAGAAAATTGGAATTAGGTGAAAATGAAGTAGCAAACGTTTAGTATATCTTCATTCCACAACTGCAGCATCATAGCAGTGACATATAGCTCTAAAGTCCAGATGAACCTTAGGGGAAAAAGTAAACAGCCTCATCAATGTCAAAATGGCACTCTGCTCAATGGATAGGATCTTTTTAAAAATAAAATTCTGCAAGTACTTTGACATCTGAGTGACTGAAACCAAGTTGCCTCCGGCAGGCAGCAAAATGACAACACCATAAAATAGACTAAGCTGTTCTTAGTGAGTTTACATGGAACTACTCTTGCTGACGGTTGGCACATTTTGATGACAGAATATCATTTTAGAAAACCCCCAGTCCATTCTTACTTCCTTTCAATTATCACAGAAGAAGGAAGGAAGGAAGGAAGGAAGGAAGGAAGGAAGGAAGGAAGGAAGGAAGGAAGGAAGGAAGGAAGGAAGGAAGGAGATGATTAAATGTTTCTCTAATGGAAGTTGAAATATTCTGCTGTATGCTGGAACCTTTACACTAATGGAATTACTAATTAAAGGTTCAACCACTTACTAAGTACCGATAGAGGAGAAGATTTATAGTTATAGATTTATAGCTCAAGAGTTGAAATGAGAGGTCCTTGGTGCTCTCTAATGGACTACAGTAGCCACTATATAGGACAAATAGGCAGAAGAATGGCAGAACGCATCCATGAACACCAACTAGCAATCAGAAGACAGGATGAAAACTCCTTAATTTCACAATGCATGGACAAACTTAACCATAGTTTCAACTGGGAAATTGTGACCATCTTAGACCAAGCCAAGTCCAAAACTGCTAGAGAATCCCACAAGCCTAGCACATTGATGAATTAGCCATTAATAGGCACATAGACATAAACATTTACATACTATATAAAAGAGACAATTAACAAGCCAAAAAAGGAACAAAAAGACCAAAACACCCTCCCACTAGTAATCAACATCCAGATGACAGAGATTAACATCAAGATTAACACCAGATCAACAACCAAGAAGTAAACAATACCACAATCAAGGAAGTGCCAAAAAGTTAACAGTAAACAGCCCAACCAATGAACCTCCAAGACCATTTCCACCAACCCTGATGGGGCAGGCCACTAGAATATAAATTGAAAGCAAACCCCACTCCTTACTTGCACTGATGATATTACCTAGTTTGGATAATGAAACGTCTGCAAGAAAACAACTAAGCTCAGAGGGCACCAAGGACCCCTTTGTGCAGAACACAAAGGTATTTCCTTGTTTCACTGGAGGTCTTATTAGCAAATGTAGGTCTTAGCAACATGTTTGAGTGGCAAAATATAATGTAGTTGGGATTGCTTGT
>JANHJO010002227.1:43893-56168 GCA_032468235.1 Pseudoxyrhopus heterurus | reverse complement strand
TTCCATCCTTCTGAGGTTGGTAAAATGAGAACCCAGATTGTTGGGGGCAATATGCTGACATTGTAAACCGCTTAGAGGGGGTTGCAATGGTTTAAGTCTGAAAAACGGTCATAAGCCACATTTTTCAGGGATGCTGTAACTTCGAATGGTCACTAAATGAACTGTTGAAAGTCGAGGACTCCCTGTACAACACTGCTTTAATCAATCCACCACCACCCCCAGCACACACAAAATAAAACATAGAACATAGAATAGTAAGAATTAGAAGGGACCTTAGAAGTCTTCTAATCCAACCCCCTTTTCAAGCAGGAGACTAGACAAATGGCTGTCCAAAACAGATATGCATTCATGAAGCTCATGCAAAAAAAAAAAGTGTGTTTATTAGGAGAAACGCCATAAACGACTTGAGAAAAAATTGCTTGCAAACAGACTTATGTTCAGAACATTGCGTGCAAAATTTAGCACTTGAAGGGAAACCCCTACGAAAATGCAAACCAAGGCTCCTGCAGAATTCTTTTTGGTGAATTCGCAGAGGTAGGAAAATGAGAATTTGAGTGAAACTGAAATGGACAGATTTGTGTCTAGTACACTCCTCCACATACAGCCTTCCTGTCCCTGTTGAAAATTATTAACATGGGGCAAGTTCATGCGGAAAGTTGCTAAGCCGTATTTCCCTCCACTTGCAAACACGTAAGAACCCACAATTTCAGGTTTTAGTCAAGCTGTGATGAAGGCTCCCTGAGTGGGCGGCAGAATTTTTTGCTGGCTAATCACTCTTCAAAGCCAACTTTCTTGTGTGCGTAGTGTTCGTGCAACCTAGATCTTTTTCCCCCAAAGACAGAGGGATAGCTAAAAATCAGCATACAGACAGTTTATGGGACTATGATTCATTTCTGATATAGATGTAGAAATGGGCTCTACTGGAGTGAGTCTCTGTATTTGAACTGTATACAGAAAATCACTTTCATCCTGTATACAGAAGTCACTTGAACTGTATACAGAAAGTCATCCTCTAGATCAGTGATGGGGTTGGGAAGGAGGCTGTGGGACCTGGGGGATGGAAACCAGGCTCATGGCCTGTGGGGATGCAGTGAGGCAGGATGAGGGGGGAAATAGGAATAGGGGCCTCTGCAACATCCCTGTGGGTGCATCCTTGTAAGGATGCATTTGCCCAGATGTTGTGCGTGCGACCACAGGGGCTCTGCAGTGGCCATACAATCAATCAGAATAGAGCTGGAAGGGATCTTGGAGATCTTCTAGTCCAACCCCCTGATCAAGCAGGAGACCCTATACCATTTCAGACAAGTGGTTGTCCAGTCTCTTAAAAACCTCCAGTGATGATGAACCCACAACTTCTGAAGGCAAGTTGTTCCACTGGTTAATTGTTCTCACTGTTAGGGAATTTCTCCTTAGTTCTAAGTTGCTTCTCTTCTTGATTAGGTTCCATTCATTGTTTCTTGTCCATGCTTTGGAAAATAAGTCGACCCCCTCCTCTTTGTGGCAGCCCCTCAAATACTGGAACACTGCTATCAAGTAATCCCTAGTCCTTCTTTTCTCTAGATTAGCCATACCCGGTTCCTGCAACCGTTCTTCATACATTTTACTCTCCAGGTCTTTAATCCTAGTTTCTCTTCTCTGCACTTTTTCCAAAGTCTCAACGTCTTTTTTGTATTGTGGTGACCAAAACTGGATGCAGTATTCCAGGTGTGATCTTACTAAGGTTTTATAAAGCGGTAGTAATACTTCAGGTGAGTTTGATTCTGTGCCTCTGCTTGTACAACCAACGATGGTGTAGGCAGTCCTCAATTTACAACAGTTCACGTAGTGACTGTTCAAAGTTACCAAGGCACTGAAAAAGCGACTTACAACTGTTTTCACATTTACTTTTTTTTTAATAAAGTTTTTTATTGGGGTTTTTTCCCCATACATCTCATTGTAAGGACAGAGTTGTTTCCAGACATCACTCACAGTATTTTAAATCATTTCTCATTCATTTCCATTAATCCACTTTTTTTTCCTATACAGTTTAATCTAACCATCTTTATCACAGCTTTTTTTTATACAATTTCATTAATTTAAATTCAATAATCTTCTAAATCTTGTCAATAAATATATTAACCATCCAATTAAAAATTTTAAGTAATTTCAAAAACCTTTATGAAATTCTTTTCTTCCATGCTATCATTAATCACCAATTTACTTATATTTTAAACATATTATCTTACAAAATTTAAACATGCACCATTTATTAAATTCTCAATATATTTTACTTCCTCACATTCTATACCTGACATATAATTAACCACAATTTAATTTAATTTTCTTTTCAACATTTTTAATCAGTTTTAATCTCCTTCAATAGTTCCCCTTTTACACTTTTTCATTATTTCAATTAATACAATCAAAATCAAAATCTATTATCTACGCATATGTGTTTGCACCTTGGATGTCTCTTTTCTCTAGTAACACCATCTCCAATATTTTACAGGCATGAAATATTCCTGGAATTGTACACTAATCTATTTGCAGATGCACCCTTCAGGTATCATTCTGTGTATTAAAAGTGGCATGGATTATCTGGAGAATTTTTTATTGTGCCATAAACTTCCCCCCAAAAAACCACTTGGGTTTTCTTACCAAGATCAGTAGCATGACAGGCCCTATCTTCCAGTTTATAGAAGACGTGACACAAGGAAAGAAAATGGAAATGCAGAAAATCTAAAAGCAAGTTCAGACACCTATCTCAAAATTCCTGTTCTTTTTTTTTTGGACAAGTGAGTTGACTTTTGATAGATGACAGTTTCAGTGTGTCTCCTGAGTTCTTCCTTCAGGAGAAGGGTGTGAGGAATGAAAACAAGGAGTTAGTCTGACAACAACATTCATTGTAGCCCATCCTATATTTCTACATTTGGAACTTGGGATCAATTAGGTGTTTCTTTGTATATATCAGCCACTGCCTGGGCCAGAACCCCACTTCAGACTGCATTCCTGAATTAAATTGAATAATTCTTTGGTTTTAGAGTGTCTGGTTCTCAATTTTGGCTAACTCTCCTCTACCCTTGGGTCACTGAACTTCTGTGGATGGAACAAAAGGAAATTGAACAAAAGTAGCGGATATCTCAGAAGAGGTAATACGAGTGTCCAGTTTTAATTTTTTTTTCCTGCAGCTTAATAGGCTCACCGCCCTTAAATGATGAAGGGTGAACCAAATAGGAAAAAATAGGACAACATAAAAAATGAACACATGCCCCCTCCACAGTTTTTATCATACCTTTATAATTATAAATTATTTGGACATTATCTCTGGAATATAGGCATATAATTAAAAAAAAGTATCCAGAAATTTTGAATTTTTTTGTCAAGTCCAAATGTTATCTTATTTGTCAAGATCATAATTCTGCCATTTAAAAAAAAAAACCTCGAAAAATATGGGAACAAAAGGTTTATGTGAGCGCAGAAATGAAAAGAAACATTGGAGTAATTCAATGCTTTTTATAAGTGTGGTTTTATATACTCGACTTCGTTCCCAGTTAGATCCGGCGTGGTTGTGGGTCCGGTAGAAGCCCCTGAGGCAGGTTCTTGCCCTGTTACCTGGGAACAGTTTGACCCTGTTGCTCCCGAGGAAGTGGACAGGATCCACAGAGTATGTGCGCAAGCACCTGTGTATTAGACCCATGTCCTTCCTGGCTTATGAAAGCTTCCCAGGAGGTGACAGGTGGGTGGACTCTGGTGGTGATTAATGCTTCCCTATAGGAGGAGGCAGTGCCCCAGCACTTTAATGAGGCTGTGGATTGCCCTCTTCTTAAGAAGCCATTGTTGGACTCCACCTAGTTGGATAATTTCCGACCTGTCTCCAATCTTCCCTTTTTTGTTGAGAAGGTGGTTGCGCTGCAGCTCCAGAGGTTTCTGAATGAAACAGATTATCTCGATCCCTACCAGTCAGGATTCAGGTCTGGATTTGGGACAGAAACGGCATTGGTCGCACTTTTGGATGATCTTTGGCAGGAGCAGGATGGGGGTAGTGCATCCATCCTTGATCTACTTGACCACTCGGCGGCTTTCGATACCATCGACCATGGTATTCTCCTGGAACGGCTTTGGGGAATGGGAGTGGGAGGCTTGTGCTATCCTGTTTCACTTCCTCTGTGGCCGCTTTCAGTCAGTGTTGATAGGAGGGGAGAGATCTAGTCCTCGCCCACTGTTTTGCGGGGTTCCGCAGGGCTCGGTACTCTCTCCGCTCCTGTTCAACATTTATACGAAGCTACTGGGTGAGATCATCCATCACCATGGACTGAGGTATCACCAATATGCTGATGATACTCAGCTGTATGATTTTATTATGATTTTATTATTATATTAATTTATTTGATTCTTTTTATTAGTTTTATTGTTTTAAATGTGGTTTTATATTCTGTAAGCCGCCTGGAGTCTTACTAAACTAAACAATCCAATAATTCTGACATCACATGGGAGTGTAAAATGATCTCTATTTATTTGCTAATTTCTACATAATTTGGATTTGAACACTTTTCACAGAACATTAAAAACAATCTTTCTGTATACACTTTAAATGCATTTTCTCTGTTAATATAGTTACTGTGTTTTTAAAAACTATTTTGTCTTTAAAATGTTAGGGGAAATAAAAAGGTAACTCCTCACTTTTATCAAATTTTCTATTTTTAAAACCATTTTTCCTTTAGATTTGTCTGAGTGATTGCTTAGCCTGGGAAATGGTTCTTTATGGATAATCTGTTCTTTTGAACTGCTTATTACAAAAGGCTAGCAAAATACTGCCTGCTTGAACAAGTATTGGCTATTACATTTTAATAGGCTTTAGCATCTAACAGAAATAGCTTTACTGAAGCCCATCAAGATGAAGGATTTGGATGACCTAATCTCAGGGATCTTTTTTAGTTCTAAATGGAATCAGAATCTGTGAGATAGTTATCTTCCAACCTTCCTCAATGTAAGTAAGATACCAAAAAATAATAGAATTTGGTGGGCTAAAATCATTAACTGGAATTACAAAGTTAATTCTGAAAAGTTAAAAGGCGTACTGTCTACAATCCTTGAGCTGCATAGACTCCCAAACAACTATTCTGGCATGTTTAAAGTATCTTGGGATTTGTACATTTTAGAGGAGGGGGACTGGCTGATTTAAGGGAAGGAATGTATAATTTCCTAAATTTTCTTTAGTTTAAGGTAGGGATGTCAAACTCGATTTCATTGAGGGCCGCATCAGGGTTGTGTTTGACTTCGGAGGGCTGGAGCGGGTGTGATCAGGGCGGGCATGGCCAGCATGTTGTCACTCATGTCGGGGCGCCTGTGGTGGCCCGAGCGCTCTGCCAGTGAAAACGTGCTCCCGAGCTCTGTTTTAGGCAACAGCCTTCTGCAACCCTCTGCCACTGAAAACAGAGCTCAGGGGGCCACATGTGGCCCTCGCAAACTCCGTTTTCGGCTGGGACAATGTCCTGCAACTCTCTGCCAGTGAAAATGGAGCTCATGTGGGCTACGTGCGGCCCTCCCAAGCTCTTTTTCGCTGACAGAAGCATTGCGGACCGGTCCTTCACTGTTTCCAGGGTGACCCCGAGGGCCAGATACAGGCATCCCATGGGCCGGATCTGCCCTCCAGGCCTTGAGTTTGACACCCCTGGTTTAAGGCATAAGGTTGCCTTTTAGTCCTTGCCTTCCCAAAAATTTAGAACTGCCCACTATGGGGCAAAAATATGTTTTTAATTGTACAGCTCATAGTCCATTTCTGCCTTAAATACAGGTACGATTGACTTACAATTGTAATTGAACCCTGAATTATGACCATTAAATCAAGGCACCCCATGTGACTGGAAGTTTCTGGACTTTTTCATTGGAGTTGTTAAATGAACACCATGGTCATTAAGAAAACCCATTCATTTGAATGGGCATTTTTTTGCCAGAAACTGGAAAAAAGATAGCAAAACATGGTTATAAGAATGTCGAACACTATAGTGGTTTGTAAAGCTGACCCACCCGAAACATGGTCACATAACCGGGGGAGGAGTGTAGAGCACGATTTGTGATGACTAGTGGTGCTATACAGGCTGTCAACTTTGAATGATAGTAAAATGTCATTAAGCAAAGGCAACCTGCATGCATAATATTACAAGGATCCAAAAGTGTGTTCCTTCTGTTACCTCATGTAATAGAACATTACTGAGATGTTAGGAGGAGTACATTATTTATTCTAGACAGCTTATTTCAAAGCAAACTTGCCAGGACTGGTGTGTAATGAAGAGAATCAGAAAGAAGAGATTCTTTGCTACACATAAATACACTTTGCATATAGCTACACTCAGTAAAAATCCAAACCAGATTTTGATGTGTCCTGTGTGTATAATTAAACCTTTAGGCCAGGGTTGTCAACCTTGGCAATTTCACTATGGCCATGTTGTCTTGTGGAATTCTGGGAGTTGTAGTCAATTGTCAAGATTGCTTTTCCTCTATGTTGGATTGCTTAGAAGTTTTTTCTAAGTGGGATCTCTAAACCAAGTGGGATTTTTTTAGAATCTCAAATATGCATAATCTGAAGCACTGATTAAGGACAATGTCCAAGGCATGACTTAACGTAGACTTGTCCTTATCTTCATAGGATTGCAAACTAAATTGTGACGTTGCAACAAAAAGACAAGTCAAATTTTAGATTACATCAACAAAAGTGATAATTTCCAAATCAGGGGGAATGATTATGCCAATGTATCCTTCATTGGTAAGATCAATTTGGTTATTATATGTTTAATTCCATTTGTTTTCTGCATTTGTTTATTGTATTTTGTTTATTATGTTACACTATTCCATTCTTGTTCACCACCCAGAGTCTTAATTGACTGGGATAGCTTCCACATTTATACACACACACACACACACAAAGTATAGCAGGGTACTAGAAAGTTTTGGGAGAAAAAAGATTGAAGGAACTTGGAATGTTTAGCGTTGAGAAGAGAAGACTTGATGGAGAACACGTTAGCGCTGTTCAAATATTTGAAAGAGATGTTATGCAAAAGAAAGTCAAGACATGTTCTCTATCACTGCGGGGTGCAGGACATGGCATAATGGTTTTAAGTTACAGGGAGACAAGTTTTGATTAAATGTAAAAAGAACTCCTTAGCAGTAAGAGCAGTTCAACAGGGGAAGCAATTACCCAGGGATGTGGTGGGCTCCGCTTCACTAGATGTTTTTAAGTGGAGGTTAAACACTTCTCTGTCATTTGGGATTCCTTCACTGCCCAGGGGGTTGGATGGAAGAGTTTAAATAGCGCCTTTCAACTCTATGATTCTATTATTGCCTCATAATTCCCCTATTAAAATTCTACTGCACACGATTTGGTAGAAAAGTGTGACCCGCCATTTCTGGCTACAGCAGAAAACCATTAGCTATGATTGAAAAAAAATAATGCAACTGTTTCCTCAGGAGTATGCACCTCCTTTCCAGATTTATTTATTAAATTTGTTTGCTGCTCATCTTGCTTTGAAGCGACTTTTTGGGTTGTGTAACTGACTCATTGAAAATAAAGCAGAGTCAGACTAATGTTTTCAGTCTGAGTATATAGGATATGGCTTCCTTCATGACAGGATCAATAAAGGTGCCCATCTTTACACAGGAGAAGGAAAAATGAAAGAATGGAGTTCCAAAATTATGGAATTCAGAAATGAAGTTAGCAGCGAGAGCTGTAATGTTTCTTTCCCTAGGAGTAAATCTATTCAGCACGGCAGGACTTCTTATTAATAAACATTTATGAGGTAATTCTTAACGGTGCAATTCATACAAGGTTTCTATGAGGAATTAATAGAGGAGGGGTATGCAACCATAAATATGAATAATAAATTCTCTTTATGGAACAAGCACTATCATAGTAACAATGTATGGGGAAGAAGGTATCAATAGATTGGTTTTATAAAATTAAAAAAAGAGAAATCTTTATTGAGCCAAATATTTAAAATGGAATGAAGATATACAAGTGTTGCGCAGATATTAATTGAGAGATGGAGGGAAATGGAGTGGATAAAAAGACATGACATGACTTGGTGACATTTGAGATCGGAAAGTCAACAGGGCAATCTTTTGAAGTGATTCAACTAAATAAGTAATATTTTTCAAAAAGTCTTCTGATGACACAAATGGATTTCCCTTCCTCCAGGTCCCCTTTAGATGCGACATGACATAAGCAGACAATAAGGGGATTATAGACATTTACAAATCTCATTTCCAGGATTGAAGATATGGGAGGAGAGAGGGAGAGAAAGAGAAAAGCAGAGAGAAGAGAGGAAAGGAGAGGGAGAGACGGAATCCAGTTGCATAGTCTCTATAGATATCTAATTTGAACATATAAATAGGTGACAAGGTTTGCCATCTGTTATACCCAAGCTAATGCTATGTTTAATGACTACATGAGTTTATAGTATAAAAAATTATAAGATGTATAACATGGCACAGCCTGAGTCTGGAAATGCTCCCTGAGGTAATGCCAGGTGCAGAGATACTGAGAGGTTCACAGGAAGGTCATTTCACCTTATAAGCTAGTTTCCTGCAGTTCTTGTTTTGTGCATGGTTATAAAAGCTTTACAAACCTTGGCATGGATGGGTCATGACAGAGTACCACATACATACTTGTTGCCCATCAGAGAAAAACATTGCACGCCTCTCCTGCAAATATTTTACCATTAATAAATCTTGTGATGATCACACTAGCTTTCAGTTCCTCTGGAAACTTCTTGGGGAAACTGACCCTGGAGGGCAATTAAATTTGGGCATTGAACACCTTCACAATACCATTTCTCTTCTCACATGATTTTGTTTGAAATATAGGCAGCCATGTAGGAGGGCAACAAGTGGCAAGCGACATCCCGTGTATGATGCAAAATATGCATTTTGAGGCAATAGATGTAACTTACATATTTTGTGTTATTTGCAAAGGAAATGTATTTATTTGTTAAGATATATGGAAACTTATCATGACTTACTACTGGATGACTACAAACTTTTTTTTGGCAGGGGGTGGGGGTGGCAAGAGGTATCTCATTTTCAGTCACACATTTATTTATGCAAAGTACCAAAAATTGTTGTTCAGTCGCTAAGTTGTGTCTGACTCTTCAAAACCTCATGGACCATAGCACACTAGACCCCGGACTCCACTGTGTTGTTGTTCAGTGAGAAAAAAATATACATGAATAACTACCAAAGATTTAGAAAATATGTATTAGAATGCTAACAATCCAACCATTATCTGAACTCATGACATTAATTGCTATTTATATTTAATACAATTATAATTCAACCTACACTACAATTTTTTTTTTAATAGGTCCTAGAGCTCTTAGCCTGTAGAGAAAGTCACAACACATCTGTTCCTTTGAGCTTACTTCTTTAGTGCATTTAACACTACTCACTGTAGTGGAATGAAATAAAAGGTAAAGTTAATGACCTGCACTACATATTCTTAACTTTTAAACGCATGATTTACAACTTACGTAACTTCTGAAATATGTATTTGAGTACTAAAAGTTTATATTATATTTATTACCATAAAAACTTGCCTTCTCAAAAGAAACCCACGACTCACTTCAGTGAAACTTATCTTCTACTCAACCTATCTGATGTTAAAATTAAGATCAATGTTAACATTCATAAAATTCAATGGGACTTACTTTTGAGATCATACCATAAGCTGAAAAGCATGTTTTTGATTGATACCAGGGTATCCTCTGTATTTGTCAATGAAAATATGCATCTTCTATTGTTGTTTTGGTTTTAACGTTACAAAAATAGCCTTAAGATCTGTAAAAAGTAAACAAAGCTGGTACAGTGGGCTTCCTAACTGATATTTCTCTTTTCCAAATAATATTGTTGGGTGCCAAGTATGTTTTGGTGTGAAAAGTAAGCTATCTATAGGTAATTAATAGTAGCATCTACAAATAAATTACAACATAAACTTAAGTCTTTCCAAAATGTGACATATGGACAAATAAAAATGCCAGTTTATTAACAGGAAGTTGTTGCTTATGTTCTTCTTGAATTTTTATTAATCTTTAAAGGATTCTTCTCATAAACAGCGCCCTTCCAGAATTCCAGGCCCAGGGTAATAAATGAACTATAATTTATTTTTCAGTGTAAGCTTGTTAACATAATTAGAGCCCTTTCTTGCTTTACATATTTGGATATAGATTTCCACAATTTGCCCCAGGATAATACACCAATATTAAAAAGCTTATAAAAGTATTATTACAATATGGGAGGGAATGGTGTTTGCGTGTGTGTATTTTGATCTGTGTAAACTACAAAGTCACTCATGGGAGATGGGAAACTACATAAATCATATTAAATAACAAGTAAAATAACACAGAAATTGGGCTCTGTACAAGCACCCTTCAGTTGGGTTAATGTCATGCCCAAGCCCAGAGAAGAAACAATGAGATCCAATCAAGTCCAATTGCTTACTAGCTTTCACCTAATGGACAGAATCTTGCCAAACCAAAGCTATAACTTTCTCAACTTCTATATATATCCTGAGAGATTCTAGGCCAGTGATGGTGAATCTTTTGGGCTTGTCATGTCAAAAATTCAGAACACGCCTACCTTGGCTCTGTTGGCATCTCTCTCTCTCCCTCCCTCCCTCTCTCTCTCTCTGTCTCTCTCTCTCTCACACACACACACACACACACGTGGTCTTACGGGGCTTTCTTTCCAGACTTCCTCTCCTTCAGACCCTCGCTTCAGCACAGTGTTTTTTAAAATGTGCTCTGAGTACCCTTGCAAGTTCCCCAAAGCCCCCCTTTCAGAGTTTTGCAAAATCAAAGTTAAAACAATGTCACTCTACTCATAATTTTTATTTGCTAAAAAAAATACAGTTGTCTTCATTAAAAGTATTTTATTTGTACCTACAGTACTATACCTAATGGGTGTAACATTGTTATTTTTACATCAATCAATCAATAAATATTCTACAAATGCAGCAATTTCATTTTTAATATGGTAAATAAATATAGCCCATACAAAGAAAAACTGTTTTGGGATTTTTAAAAATAGGAACCGGTCCCAAGATCCAAAAGTATAAGAAACTCTGCTCCCACAGAATTTGTTTTCCTTTTGTTTTAGCCTCTAGATGGCAATAGAGAGCAACCATCCAGCCACTTCGACAAGCCATACGATTAAGTACAGGTAGTCCTCGACTTACAAACACAATTGAGCCCCAAATTTATGTTGCTAAGTGAGACATTTGTTAAGTGAATTTTGATCCATTTTACAACCTTTCGTGCCACAGTTAAGTGAATCACTGCTGTTGCTAAGTTAGTAACATGGTTTATTAAGTGAATCTGGTTTTCCTATTGACTTTGCTTGTCAGAAGGTTGCAAAAAGGGATCACATGATCCCAAGATGCTGTGACTGTTATAAATATGAGTCAATTGCTGAGTGTCTGAATTTGGAGATCACATGACCATGGGGTTGCTGCAACTGCATAAGGGTGAAAAAACAATCGTAAGTAATTTTTTTCAGGGCTGTTGTACAGTAACTCTGAATGGTCACTAATTGAACTGTTGTAAGTTAAGGACCACCTGTATACCTTCAAGTGCAACAGAAGAAATAACAGATGTAAAAGGGACACCTCCCTGTTCAATGATAAAGCTGTCTTCCCGTGTGCGGGTGTTGCTACTGAACTTTTCTAAAGCATGATCTACATAAAGCTCATTTAAGTATTCGCCGCACAGGGAAACTCATCTATGGAAGGAATTTCAGTACTATCTACAGAATTTGAACACCCAATGCACGAGTGTAGTGTATAGCAGTGGGGTGGTGCTCAGGGTTACCACCACCTTCTAAACTTTCCTTGTACATTTTTCATTGTGTCAGTGGCTGCCTTAAGCAGGCTAGAATTAATGACAAATGGAAAAGCAAGCAAGCCCAGCAAATGAACAGTCAAACAAAGCAATCCTTACCAGTTTTCCCAGTATTTTTCATCCAAGTCTTGTTAGAAGATTCATTATCGAATCCAACCAGGCGTATTTCCTGATATTCTGCTCCAACGTGTGTCTGATGATCTATGATGTCAATTGGAGACTGGTGAGTTCTCCCACAATCTGCATTTGAAGTAACCCAATGCTCAGGTCCATATGCCCCTATTCCAAAGAGATAAAAAATAATTCATTCATTATTATCCTATTTATATCCTGCCATTATTATTATTATTATTATTTACTTTATTCATTAAATATGAAACTCAGTCAACTGTACATTCAAAATTGCATCAC
>JANHJO010002227.1:30773-41388 GCA_032468235.1 Pseudoxyrhopus heterurus | reverse complement strand
GTCACTAAGAGTGAATTGGATGGGCATATAAATTATCTTAAATAAATAAATACAGTTATCTGTGGAAATTAGGTTGCTTAGAGGCCACAAGTTAACCAGTGTCTGATTTAGTGACTTATTTTCTAGAAAATAAAATAATGGATAGGTGCAATCCAGAGCTTCTGGCTGAAAATGTCCTGATCTGCAAAGAAAAAGCTTGACCATTGAAAAGTAAGGTGATAGAAAATATTCTGCGGTCCCAGAAAAAGGGATTGTGGGCTTGTAGCAAAAACGTCCAGAAGGTGTATTGCGTATTTCTATCATAAACCATAGAAAATCTAGCTTAATATCAATCAACTAATCAAAATAATTAGCCAGGATATATATCTAACTTTTTGTCATAGTTGATTAATGGATATTAAGTCAAAACATCATACCTATTATAAGGCAATTCTATTTCAAGAATAATGTTTGATTGTTCTGTATTCCAGAGGAAATCAATACAGATGCAAAAAATTTGATAGAGTGATTCCATTTGCTCACTTTTCAAGCTAAATATGGTGTTCAAGACATGCAAATGAATACTAGTATATTGTACATTGGGTTACCAAATGGATAATGGACCATATCTCACATTTAAACTTAAAATTCTTAAAGATGTTAAAATACACATCAGGATATTTTACATGGGAGTGTTTAATATTCATTCAGATTTATTCAAAGGCTGCAACTTATGGTTGTTGTAACCTGTCGGCCGCTGGCCCCTCCAGCAGCCAAATCAGGAGGAGGAGGAGAGGCGTGAGAATCAGGGTCATCATCAAGGCAACCTGGGAGCTCTGAGGAGGAAGAGGGAATGGGTCTGGCAGAGAGAGAGACAGAAGCGGAGCCTGGGCCATCCGTGAGCCTGAGATGGAGAGTCAACAGCCCCCAGGTCTGGAGGTAGTTGATGAAGAAGAGAAGGGAGAGCTGGGTCCAGTGCCTGATATGCGGCTGCGCAGAAGGCAGAGAAGGGAAGAGCAGTGGAAAGCCATGGGCCGATCCTGGGGAAGGAAGAGCCACCGCTGTTAGCGAGGCCCCACCCTAGCTCTGGGGATAAAAGGCAGGGGGCAGAGATGAATAGGTGTGGCAGACAACTATTCATCTTCCGGCTGGCCGGATTTGTTAGCCTGCGGAGAAACTTTTTGCATTCCTAATAAAGGAATCTTTTGAGTTCACGTCAGAGGGTTTGTCGTGTTTGGGGAGCTGGGTCAGAACAGTTGGGCTGAGAGAGAGTGACCGGCCCAAGATCATCCAGCTGGTTTTCATTACTAATGTGGGACTAGAACTCACGGTCTCCTGGTTTCTACTCTGGTATCTCAACCACTAGACCAAACTGGACCTGTGCAAATTGGCTTGTGTAGCTTTTTTACGAACTGTAATATTTGTAGCAATGATTCAACCAACGAGGATGCCAACCTTATGAAATGGCGACTTTGATCTGAATTGCATTCTTAGCATAAAATCATAATAGTATTTGTAAAGAATGCATCTATTCTCTTCTTTTACTGCTTTTTTACCGCTAGGACAATTCTCCCACCCTGTTTTACAGTATACAACTATTGTGCATAATATTCAGAATACAACGCCAAATATCTTCCAAGTGAAAAAGAATAACGGCAAAATTAACGTACAACTTGAAACTATGGGGAGGTATTAGTTTATACCTAATACATATGTGAAGGAGCAAATATTTATTAGCTAGGATAAATTTAATATTTTATGAAATCTATAAACAAGGTAGTAATTTGTAAAGGAATCTTTTTATTCACTGCATACCACCATGGCGTTTAGAGCTAACTAGCTCCTTGCCCATGAAAGCTGAAATGTAGTTTTAATTGAAACTGATCTTCCACTACAGATTTCAAATTAATTCTTTTTTTTCTAAGTGTCTGATGCTCCAAATACCTTTGCTTAGAAAGGGGGAAAAAATCATATGCCATTAGTGGAGGAAACTACTCTAGCTTGTGGATATTGATTATCCATTCTCTGTATCCAAGCTCAATTGCCATTCTACTTTAAAAAAAACCTTCCATTTTATGTAGTACACCAAGTTCTGTTTCCAAGTCATTTTTAATTTGCATTTGGCTGGGCAATTGATTTTTTAAATTAATAGGAATATTCAATTATGTTACTTATATGTTTTCAAATCATGTTTTTTTTTAAAAATGTACTTTTCAACAACTGAATTTTTATATAAAAAGTATAAAGGACTCCAATGTGGTACAAAGAAAAAAAAACATCTGTATTTATTTCAGTTGCTTTTAGTCCTGCTGTCACCATCAAATGGAACGGAGATTATGCCTACTCAAAACTATAGAGAAATAGCAATAGCACTTAGGCTTATATACTGCTTTGTGGTGCTTTACAACTCTCTCTAAGCAGTTTACAGAGTCAGCATATTACCCCCCAACAAGCTGGGTCCTCATTTTACTAACCTCGGAAGGATGGAAGGCTGAGTCAATTATGAGCCGCTCAGAATCAAACTCCTGGAGTGAGCAGTGAGTTAGCCTGCAGTACTGCATTCTAACCACTGCGCTACCATGGTTCCTAATACCATAGGAATAATGCCATTTTTTCTCCTACTACAAGCCACACTCTTCAGCAACATTTTCCATCAGATTTGTGGGGAGGAAACATAATTTTGAGTCCCTGTTTGGCTATCTAGGCGAAAGGCTGTAGAATCCTTCCTTAAGTGCAGATAGCACATGACCAAATCCAAACTCAGAATTTAGAATACTGTTAAAAGTATCCTTTCCAAACTATGACCTTTGTTAGATTTCCAAAGAGATTAATTCAACCATGGACAGAATCTATATTTTTTTTAATTTACTCCATTGTAGGACAACAGCAGGCATTCTTCAGCCCCTCAATTGGAATGGGATGGCTCATGTGGTTAGATCACTGGACTAAAGATTAACAAACCCGTGTTTGAGACCTGAGTTCTACTACATGACAGGGTGAGCTCTCATTATTTGCTCCAGCTCCTGCTGACCTAGCAGTTTGAAAGTATGCATCCATGAGTAGATAAGATACCACTTCAGTGGGAAAATTTACAGTGACGTGAAAGGAGCCCCCAACCAGGCATTCCCCCCCCCCAGGGCAACAGTGATGTCACCAGCTAATCCTTTCAACACAGAAGCGCCTTGTTGAGGTGCTTCCAACTTGAATGTACAGTAGTAGTAATCAAACTTTTTTTTATTCAATGGCTGATTTTCAGCGACAGTTGCCAAAATTTGGTGGTGAAATTTCCTATTTTGACATACAAAATTATACTGAAAAATGTAATATTTAAAAGATAGTTAAAGCAAGGAAAATTCAAGCTAAACCTCCACACCAAGGTCACGAAACAAAGATAAATCTGGTTGGCTCTCTCACTTTACAGAATACTTCTCTCCAACACAGGCCTCAGCCTTTCAACCCTCAAGATAAAATACATTATAAATAAATAATGATTCAGTGTTTTGGGGGAGATGTTGGAATTAACAGCACCAGAAGAGAATAGTGTGTTCTCCAGAGAAAAATAGAAGAACCACTGTTTGGGAAGAAAAGGCAACAAGAAACTGGAAAATTTCTCTGCACAATCCACTGATGAAATCTGCGGTATATACGCAACCTTCTGAATCTTGGATGCGATCTAAATAAAAGACAGTAACACTACGAGTCCTTTAAAGAAGCAGAAACCTAGACAAAATATGTAGATTCTATTCTCCCTGTTGCTTCATACAATCAAAAGCAAAATAAAATTTGCATATAGAACAAAATGCAAGAATAACCGTAGCTCTGAAACAAGACACTGTGAAAACTGTTTACAGAGTCATGACAACCTAATACAAGAATGAGGGTAACTATCTGTTGAACCTTTGTTAGACCTTAGGAAACAGGGAGAACAACCCATCTACACCTCAGAGTTCAACAACCTGCTCCATATACATCACCCTCTATAGGCGGCTATGGCTATCTGCAGTGGAAATCCTTTTCTATCTCTAGAGGTTCTCTTCATTCTTTGAGGCCTTAGAAAATCATGATTCTTAATTGCATGGAGAAATTTTCAGGTAGAAGATAATCTAACTACAGAGAGTTGCTCTGTGCAGGTAAAAGGCAACGCACAGGTTAACATACATTGCCCTTAAAAACACGGATAGATAGTTCCTGCTTTCCATAATCTCTAGTGAGAGTTTTTGATAAAGTACTGGTGATCAGTGCAGTGGAAATTTGCATAATGGTTCCAGTTCAGAAAGAAGGGGTAAATTTCTATAATTGAAATTTATTGAACATATAAATTTGTTTTATGCACAATTTTAGAGTCCCGAGATTCACTTTTTTCATATATTTCTGTTAGATTTTAAGGTCTGCTTTCCACTTTGTAACCTGGTAAGACAGGGGTGTCAAACTCGTAATGACACATTGTTGTCACGTGACATATTGCAACTTCCCCCCCCCTTTGCTAAAATGGGGGTTGGCATGGCCAGCGCGTGATGCATCCAGCCCGCGGGCCTCGAATTTGACACCCCTGTGGTAAGAAGACTTGTCCAAGTATAAAAATAAATTTTTTAAAAAAAAATTGTGCAAAGCCATTGTGTGACATGCAAAATGCTTAATGCTGGAGCTCTCCCCCCACAAAAAAAACAACCCAACAAGATGAGGAAACTAATGACCTCATCAAAACTCCTCCTCCTCCTTCCTCCTCCTTCTTCTTTCTCCCCTCCTCTTCTTTCTCCCCTCCTCCTCCTCCTCCTCCTCCTCTTCCTCCTTATTCTTCTTCTCTTCCTCCTTCTTCTCCTCCCCTTCCCCCTCCTCCCTTTTCTTTCATAAAAATAAACAGTTTGCTTCATATAAAAAGTGGGAATTTTATTTAGGGCTACAATTCAAATGTTAGTGTTTTTCCTTCCTTTAACCAAAAAAAAAAAAAAGATTTTTAACAGCACTTTTAATAATAGCTCCTTTACTGCGTAAGCCATCTTTAAATAGAAACCAAAAATTAGCTTGTTTTGCTACTTGCAATTGTACATCCCAAATAATGACTTCACCTCACTAATGGAATCCATTAAAAATAATGAATTCCATCTAAATCTAATTAAACTTAATATAAACTTTCACAATTTTTGGTGCAACGCAGTAAAAATTTTTTACGAAGAGCCTATAGATTAGAAGTACAATTTTTAAAAAGAAATATTAACACACAGTCATTTGACTTTTCTTTATCTCCATTAACTTTCCAATTACTGTTTGTGTTGTTTTTCCAAAAAAAAAGAAATGATTCCCTGCACATATTATTTTTTTTACACAATAGCAACTCTTAATTCCCAAGTACTTATGTATCTTTCATTTGTTGCGTGTTTTTAATGATTTTCATTGCCAGAAGAAGGTGTCTCTGAAAATATATTGATTCTTTGCATGCCTATTACACATGCAATATTTCAGCCAGCTTTTCATTAAAAGTAGTCCTGAGCAGCACGATTCTCAGATGACAATTATTTTTCTTACTTTTATGCTGAACTAAGTGAAATGGCAAACCAGAAAGAGCTTGAATTTTCAGCTGTTTATGAACTAGCATTGGCAGAGTAACCCTATCATTTTATACCAACCAATGCCATTAAAGAGCAATTATGGCAAACACACATTATGAGCAGCAAAACCCGGAAGAATTTGCCCTGAGGATGTATAATACAGATCAGTGTGTTATAAAATGAGATAATGAAACTACTAGTTAAACTAACACTGCTGCATACTTAATTCAGGACATTTTGCACTTACTAGACATCCTAGCTAGGTTTTCTCTTACTAGACAACAACTTGTGCCTTTACTATTGTGCCATTACTAACCATAGATTGCCAGAAGATGGCACAGTAGCAAATATAGGTCATTTCCAATTGTACACATAGTACAGACTCAAGTTTTGTAAAGTTCTGATCTGTCCCACAAATAAACCTCTGTAGACTTCCAGATCTTAAGCCTCTACCAAAGAAAACAGGAGTTGGTATGTTTACATCTATCAACTGAGCAGAAAAGAGAATAAAACTACAGTTGCATTCATACAACTCTACTAACATGGTCTATCTAATTATTTTGCCTGATAACATGGGGAGACACTTCATCTGGGCCACAGAGATAATTTTCTTCTTCTCTGACACGCCATAAAAAGCCTCAGCATAATCAAACAGAATTACTGAAAACTTACTTTTTTAATCCATTTAAACTGCCGTACGTTCATACAGTACATGTGCCGCCCAGATTCATTTTATTTTGAGACAAGTGGCTATACAAACTTGATCATAAAAATGTCTATATGCAAATGTTTATAACTATTCAACACAATGCTGAGTTGGAGAAAATTAAATACTCAGGAACAACATTATTATCTTTGAAACCTCAGTTTAAGGAGCTTTTAAACCTATTGTTAAATGAGCCACGAATTACAACCTACAGTTTTGTAATCAATTGCCATTTAAAGCAGGATTTTAAACATTGTTTTTTTTAAAAAAAGTGAAATATATTTAATCCTATTGGCAAAAGAAGAATGGGATGGAATATGCCTTGTACATAAATTTACCATGAGACAGAGAGATGTTATCGTTTAAGATGTCACCCAGTATAGTGATTATTCTCTTTTATTCATTTGTGGCAAAATTCAAGAACCAAAGGCTGTAACTTCTTACCATATAAAAGGCTTTTGTTTTTAACATCAATTCCACCAATGAATAATTCATAAATAATACCACTAATTGCCATGAATTTATAAAGGAGAACAGTTAATTGGATGTAGTCTTCTGATTAATAACATCCCTCTGTCCATCTCACTGCCTCTTTGCCAGTAAAGACATGTCTTCTCTTTGGTAATCATTTTTGCATCCCATATTCAAAAACAATTCTTTTTGTTTTGGTTTTTGTGACTGGAGTTATAGAAATATTCCCTAAAGTGGAAAACAAACCCATTTCTTTTGTTCTCAAAGCACAGCACTCTGAGTATCTGAACAAAGCTATGAAAAATGTATTCTATGAAAAAAAGTATTTATGATGGTTTAGTTTGAATTGTCCATAATTCATTTTATTCAAATTCATACTACTGCTATTAAATTTCAATTAAATTAAATAACTCAACATTATTTTAAAGAGTTATCAAATGGCACTGCTGAAAAAAATAATGCATTAAAAGACAAGGTATGCAAAGTAGCTGAAAAGAACAATCCATCAGTGTTTTAGAAATAATTTATTTCAGCCAACGCCTGATGACTCAACACTTGGAAATTCAAATAAAAAAGGATACCTGCTATTTACAAGGGCAGAGAAGCTTCAACTCTTGAAGGACACTGAGTTGCAAATGATGGGGAAGGATACCTACCTCACTATCCTTCTTCCCTTCCCTGCTTCATTCCAATATGCTGCCCCATTTGCTCCAAAATGAAACAGCTTTTTTTTAATTATTCCTCAACAGAAACAATGAAAGATGAATAAAAAATGGCCCAGCTGCCACCTCAAGGTAGTGGTGCTTCACTCAGAAGTCAGTTGTGGACATAATCCTCACTTTCTTAATGGGAAATAAACAAAGAGATGTAGGATCTTCAGCTTCAAGTTAGTTCAGGCAGAATTTGATCTTCTGTCCGTTTTTTGGAGTCATGGAGGACTTCATAGCAATAGCACTTAGACTTATATACTGCTTCATAGTGCTTTACAGCCCTCTCTAAGCGGTTTACAGAGTCAGCATATTGCCCCCCAACAATCTGGGTCCTCATTTTACCAACATCGGAAGGATGGAAGGTAGTCAGGATCGAACTGCTGGCAGTATGGCAGAGTTAGTCTGCAATACTAATTCTAACCACTGCACCTGTATGGCTCTTAGAAGAAACTGCAGAGAAGAGCAACAAAAATAAGGGATCTGGAAGCTAAACTATACAATGAATGTCTAAGGGAACTAGATATGTTTAACCTAACAAAGAGAAGGCTTAGGGTGACATAAAGCTGTCCTCCAATACTTGAAGAGTTGTCACAGAGAAGAGGAGTCATTTTTTTCTCCAAAGCACCTGAGGGCAGGACAAGAGGAAATGGATGGAAGCTCATCAGCGACAGATCCAACCTGGAACCAAGGATAAATTTCCTGACGGTGAAAACAGTCAATAACAGTTTTCTCCTGGAGTTGTGAGTGCTCCATCACTAAAAGTTTTCAAGAAAAGATTGGACAATCATTTGCCTGGGATTCCTGCCTTGGGTAGGGGGGGTGGACTAGAAGGCCTCCAAGTTCCCTTCCAGAGCTATGATTCTATTATTCTATAAGGAGATCCAGTTGGCCATATTTATCTTGTACAGAAGTTCCCATTCTTGAGATAAAGATGGCTTGTAATTCGCATTTTATGCCTTACCATAAAGTCTCAATCCATTTATTCAAGGCTTAATCAATAACCCTTGATGTGTGTCTTTGAAGCGAGAATTCAAGTTATTCTGAATTTATTGGACTCTTCAAAGAATGTTATCCGAAAGATAGACTGTCGATTTTCTCTGTAGGCAATGTAAGAAATGTGAAATTATAGTAACTCGTATGATTAGGTCATGTCTGCATTTGGCTTCTTTTTAGAAGAATATTGTAACATCTAGAAAGAGATCTATGGGCAAAGGTTATCATGTTAAAGATGTCAATGCTATTTTGAATTATATTGCAAAGTTGTACAAGCTGACTGTTTTGAGTAATATCAGTTATAATCAAGCATGAGGAATAACCAAGAGAATTATACTGAGATATTGGAAAAGTGCTATAGTACTATTCTGAATATCAAAGATGAAATACAAGCAACATATACCGTAATTTATCAGTTTTTGAAAAGGCTTTTCTTTTTTTTTTAAATGACACAATACATTTAGTTTTGACATAGCTTTCATAATATTTTACAAGTATAGACAATTTTAAAGCATAATTTGATACATTATCAAATAATGAAATGGATATATATTTAGAAGATTTATCATCAATATACTGTTAATTTTGAGGGCTTTTTATTTTGGTTGATTTTCTTTTTTTCACAATTCTTTTTATTTGCTTTGATATTACAATTTCAAAACTAATACATTTGTTGTATATTACTGTTTTTGTTTTAATTAGTACTTTATATTGTTTGTTTGCTTTTCTTTTCTAAAAATCGCTACGGTTTTTGTAATATGAGGTGCAAATCCAGTCATTGCATAATAAACCTATAAATTTAGTCACCAAATAGAACAAGTTTCTCCTTCTCCTTCTTCTTCTTATTATTTTGAGAAACAGGTTAAAAAGGTCACTTAACAACTGTGGCAAGAATGGTTGTAAACTCATTCAACAAACGTTTCACTTAACAACCAAAAATTTCGGCTCCATTGTGGTCATAAGTCGATCTATAAATGCACAGAACTAGCTTCAGTGTTAAATTCAACTATCGATATTACTGCTAGAAAAAGGACAGATACTGGAATGAAATATTGGTGGATTAAGAAGTATCTCTAAAATCTATTTCTGTAATAGATAGCTTGTCTGTGCCAGTTTTTTTTTTAAACGAAGTTTTATGCTTTTATTTGAACAATCCTTGCACAACAATAGAAATAAGTAGAACTTACTAAATAGGGGAATACGTTACTGCTCAATATTAATAGCAACTTACAGTGACTACAGCAACTTGCATTCTTTATTTTTCATAGTGTCCTGCATTAATAGTATCTAGAAAACAGAAAGCCACATGGACCTGATACATCTGCATAGCAATTTCTCAATGTTTTTCTCAACAGAAAGGTGTGGGAATTTAAAACAAAACTTCGAAACTGTGACATGCCCTAAAAGAGCTTCTCATCAAACAACATATCTTAGATTTGCAGTGCAGAAATTGAGCAAGGCATAAATATTAGGATCTACATCTATCTGGCTTGGAAGGAGAAAAGGTGATATAACACTCCCACACGCATTGGGAGCTCCCTTCCTAAAGAAGCTGTGTCTTTTCCTGAGTTCAAACAACCGGAAAGGTGAACTTTATTCAAAGCAGTCCCAACAAACACAATGTTCACTTCCAAATCAGCTGTGAATCACCTTTGCCACTAACAATCCAGACAGATGCAACAGCCCTAATCAATATTCCACCCCTGGAACCACCCCAGGGCACAGCCAGATGTCTCTGATAATAAGGGAGAAAGACAAGAAGATGTCAAACTTGTCCTGACATTTCTCTTCAGGGTCTAAAGTTTATTCTTTTGGAATAAAAGAATTATAATTTGTTCCATGAGTAATGGCTGTCGGTAGGCCTCCGCTCGATGAAAATGTACTATAACATCAGGTTTCTTGGATACATTGGGACAATAACTCACAGAATTCGCAAGCATGAGATTGGGGAAAGTTATCCTCTCCTAAAGCTATTCTGCGATTATTCTGGTCGCATTTTAAACAATAGTTTAAATGATTTCCTTATAAGAAGAACCTGACTAGATCATGCCACAAACCTATTTAACCCAGCATTCTGTGTCTTACAATGGCAACTGGATGCATTTGAAAAGCTCACAAGTGTGCCATGGAGGGCAATAGCAATAGCAATAGCATTGTATTTATATACTGCCTATCAGGGCTTGCAACCCTCTCTAAGCGGTTTACAATGT
>JANHJO010002224.1:126473-140465 GCA_032468235.1 Pseudoxyrhopus heterurus | reverse complement strand
CTACGAGTTCATGGGGACCTAACCCTAACCCTAAGTGGGTTTTCCCTCCAATGGGATTTTCCCATGTATTTTACCTGGAATGATAGAAATGCTGGACTGAAAAAGTCAAACACCCTCCTAACCATACCTATGCACTGCGAATCCATTGGTGACATCCATTTTTCCATGTATTTTCCATGGATAGGTAGAAAAGCCTGACTAAAAAAGTCATTACCCTCGTAAGCATACCAATAAACTGTGAATTCAATGGCAACATCCATTTTGCTCTACAAATTCATGGTAACCTATCCCTAACCCTATCCCTCTAATGGGATTTCCCCTTATAATTTACCTGAAAAGGTAGACAAGCCTGGCTGCAAAAGTTCCCACCCCCCCTAAGCATATCAATGGGATGCGAATTCATTGGCAACATCCATTTTTATCTATTAGTTCATTGGGGCATAACCCTAACCCTAAGTGTGTTTAGCCTCCAATGGGATTTTTCCATGTATTTTCCATGGAAAGATAGTAAAGCCTGACTGAAAATGTCAATGGTCTTCTAAGCATACCAACATGCTGCAAATTCATTGTTGACATCTATTTTGCATCGCAAGTTGATGGGGACCTAACCCTAAGATGGTTTACCCTCCAATGGGATTTCTCCAATGAGAAAGGGAGAGATATGAGAGAGGGAAAAAGAGATGAGAGATGACAGAGGGAGAAAGAAATTAGAGAGAGAGAAAGAGAGACGCAGAGAGTTTTGAGAGAGAGAGAAAGGGAGAAAGAGTGGGAAGAAAGAGAGATGAGAGAGAAAGAGAGAGGGAGAAAGAGATTTGAGAGAGAAATGAGAGAGGGAGAAATAGATGAATGAGAGAGAGAGGGAGAGAGATGAGAGAGAAAGCGAGAGAGATGAGAGGGGAGAGAAAGAGAAAGATGAGAGAGAGAGATGAGAGAGAGAAAGAGAGAAAAAGAGAGAGAAAGAGAGAGGAGAGAGAGATGAGAGAGAGAAAGAGACAGATAGAAAGACACACACAAAGAGATAGAGAGAGATACCAGTTTCCCAGAGAAAAGAAAATATTGGGAGCAACAAAACCTGGGTAAGCATGGCTGAGGGGGGTGTCATGTGACTGAGTGGGAGTGAGTAATGTCGAGTTGGCCATGCCCAACCAGGTTTTGTGGCTCCCAGTGTTTTCTTTTCTGTGGGAAACGGATCCAAATGGCTCTTTGAGGTTGCAGACCTGTAGCCTAGGCAAAAGAAGCCTAAAACATTTTAAAGTCCAGAATAAGATAACATTTGGAAACTAATTTGCTGAACTGTAAGAAGGAGGAGGAAATACTGCCAATCTAGTCAGTATGGAAGGTCATCAGCACATACTGATGGCATTTCAGGTTAGCTACCTTTGTCCTGCTCAAAACATTCAGGTAATTTGAAACAATTCTACAGCATTTGCTAAAGCCATCCGTCCTGGCAGCACTTTTTCAGCACTAGGGGAAAAGGCTCTTATTAGCCTTCTCCAAGGTGTGAACACTACAGGAGAAAATTGGGAGGCACCGTAAACTGAACTTTCCTTTGCTTTTGGAAGCTAAGAGGTCACATTGCACTACAAAAGTGCATTAAGGGGGAGATGTATTGAAGTTCTGTCAGCCCTACTTTGTATCAAAAAAAAATGGCACAATAGTATGTTGCTCAATTTGTTTACATTTGCAGACAAGGAATTACCTCTGGGTAAGTGTTGTAGATCAGGATAAGAATGATCAATGCTCTTCATGTTCAATTTGTTGAACATTTCAATTTGTTTACATCTGAAGACAAGGAATTACCTCTTGGTAAGGGTTATAGATCAGGATATGAATTAGCAGTACTCTTGATGTTTTGCTTGCTCTCATAATTTCTATGTCATGGCGTGCTTGCAATGTTTTATACTGAAAAACAAAGAAACAAATGGACAAGTATGCAATTGCTGCCTCTTCTGCATCATTCTTTCTAGCCGGAATGCTTACCAGAAATTGTAGTACATCTTACCACATTGGTATCTTCTATTTCCACCCTTCCTCTTTTTATTAAAATCTTGTCTGAGGGTACCTTAGAACATTTCAATTATTTGGATTAATAGAAGATGCATTTTTATTAATGGAACATCGTTGAATTTCTTTTTCAGAAAGCCAAGTGGGGAATACTTTTGAAAGGCAAGGCAAAAAGCAAATGCACAAAAGGCTCCTTACATAAATCTAACTGGCTTTGACACAAATGTACAATGCTTCTGTATTGAGCTTTGAATGCAGGGAGATCAGTTGAATGAGGCATACTGAACAGGTCCCATAAAAACCTGGAAGACGATGTTCTAATAGGGGAAATCAAAACGAGGACCAATACTGAAGTGCCATCGAGCAAAGAAAAGCTGAACAGTCCCATTTTGGTTCCATTAGAATAAATTTATAGAAGAAACTTCTGGCATGATAGCATTAGCGATTATCCTTTATCAGAGCACTGTTATCCAAATCTCGGCAGGTGAATTTCTGAAGCAAGGTCTCCTGTGTGGTTCTTTGTGGGAAAATCATAGCCTTGGAGTTTCCAGCAGTGCAAAATTACATATTACAAACCTTTCCAAACATGTGATATTCTCAGCATGAAAACTTTAAGGGAGCACAAAAGCTTAAACTGCATTAGCAAAACTTTGTTGTAATTGGTCACTGATAGGAAAGAATGAACTTGCGGTTTGGTTTTCTAGAAGCAAAACACACCAGCACCAGTACCAGTAGAATTACTCAGAATACTATTTCTTGGTGTAATAGGAATTAATATTGCAGAACATTACAGTGACTTAGAAGAGATTTTTCCCTTCAGAATTCTCTCTCTTTAAAAAAAACCCCACAATCACTTAAAGAAGATGAAAATAAAGTAAAACTGGATAAGGCAGATTCCTTTCTTTTAAAATTGAGCATAGGAAAATGGAGCAAGCTTCCCCAAGAAAAGAATCAGAGTCTAGATTAGAATAAATTAAAGATCAATTTCAAGTGATGCTGACTTGAACACTCATCAGTCAAACACTCTTTATATGTAGGCTCTTTTCCTTACTAGAGTAAGCCATTATTTCACTGGAGGCATTTTTCTTTGCTCAGAAAAATCACAAGATAGCTTCTGGCCAGATATAAGTTAGAGAGTTGGTTTAGATCTTAGATCTGCCACTGAATTAAGAATCCGAAATATATTTTCCCTTGTAGCTTCAGCTCAGAATGAGTTAGAAGCCAGAATGTAGTAGATTCCTTGCCTATAGCTCACATCAAGGGTTCCTCCTGGCAAGAACTAAAGAACTTGATCATGTGATGACTCTGATTCAGGGGTAGATGACTAACACACCAAGGGATATAGAGTGTTTTTTCTGTTGAGACCGGTCTATCTGGGTAACCTGGTCTACAAAATGATGGGGCATATTGATTCTGCTTTCACCTTTCAGCCCCAATCCAAGACCTTCGCAGGCAGTCGCTTTCGTGACAAACTATTTTTGTGTTTTGAATTTATGTTTTATCGACAAAGAAATAAAGGGAGACTAGTATAGATCTATTTCAAGCTACTTAGCTACTCTCATCAGCTAGCCATAACCTTCTGGGATTCAAACTGGGGCTACTTGCATATTAGGTAGATGTATTAACCTCTATGCCACAGGCTCTCCTCGCTTTGTTGGCTATACCAGGGGAGAGATTAAGTGTTTTTTCTGGTGAGACTGGTTTATCAGGGCAACCTGGTCTACCCAATTATGGGATGGAAAACATAAATTCACCAGGCCAAGGGATACTAATTTCTGTTGGTTATACTCACACATTAATATAGTTATTGGAGATATTTTTGGATGAGTTGGAATACATCTTCATTACTTCTAGCTCTCATGAATCGGTCAAAATGATAGGAGCTGATTTAAGTAGTCTAAACTAGTCAACCTCTAGATCCATCTTAATCTTAAATCCATAGTAACTCCCATTCATAGCATTTATTCATTTGGGATGTGATAATTATTGGGTGAATGAATACAGTGCTAACAAATGATACTGTATGGTAATGAGATACTGATTGAATAATAAACTTTGCACTCTCCATTTGGACATCTAGGGGGCCAGTCTGGTGTATGGTTAAGGCATCAGGCTAGAAACCAAGGAGACAGTGAATTCTAGTTTCTCCTTTATGCATAAAGCCAATTCAGTAGTCTTGGGCCAGTTACTCTCTCTCAGCCCTAGGAAGGAAGCAATAGCAAGTACTTCTGAAAAAATTTTTCAAAGAAAACTGCAGGGATTTGTTCATCAGTTTCTGAGAATTGGACACAATTGAACGAAAGGTAAAAATAAAAAGTCTGTTACAGGGAACAATGGTTAACTCTTTCCTTTCTCAGCATTTTAGTAGCAATAAAAACTATGACGGATCTACTTTCATTTGCTTGGTCACTAAACGAATGATTGTAAATTGAACATTACCTGTAGTAAAACTCTTGGTCTGTTTTATACTTTGTAACTTTCAATTGGGCAAAACAGTGCATTGTAGGGTGACAATTTTTGAATAAACGTACTTCAAATGGGATAACTTAAAGAATGCATAGAAAATCTGGGACTAATGAGTTCTGCGGGACTGAAATTTGGCAAAGTTGTGACCACTTCAGCACCACCATACCTTCCAACTATACTTCTCAGAAACTTATAGATTCTATAGCACAAGGAAAGAATGGAGAAGTGGATCCCTGCTCTCTTTCGTGCCTCCTTCTGTCCCCCTCCCAGTTGGCTGGTGGCAAGGCCCAATGAGTGAGTGGTGATTGACTGCTTTGGAACCAAAGTTGATATTTGAAATCTCTTAATGGAGATGGAGTGGCAAGGAAAGCCACTTGGTTGCCTGCTGGTGAGCAAGGCTGACTGGAGGGTGTTGGCAGTCAACAGGTGAACCTTCTTCCTCCCTGGAGGTAAGGGATCTTCAGGGATATACTGGAATGGGGAGTGGAGGTATAGTTTTCCTTTTAGGCCTCAGCATCCTTTGTTCCAGCAAAGTGCCAGGCAGTTCTGCAGGTCAGCCAAAGAGTAGCAGGAATGATTTCTGATGGTTCCTGTCAGCTTCCCAACATAATGTCAATAGGGAAGCCAAAAGGAAGTTGGAAGTTGCTCTCCCTCCCACTGTTTTTTAGCCACATATGATCATTTTATGCCACAGGACTGGGAGGACTGGGTTATTTGCAGGAGTGACTACTTCTAGGAGTCTGCTAGAGCACACTCCAGGTCCTTCTTTGAAACAATGTCACTTTGTGGGACCTCTGAGGTGTCTCTCAGTGACACCCCTTGCTTTTTAGAACAATTTGTTTCTCCCTTCTGAAACTTGGTTAGCCTCAGCCTGGCAGGCTTTGGGAAAGGCAGCTAAGATTGAGCATTTTCCCTGGGTGCTTTGATCAGAGTAATAGTTTCCAGTTGGTAGGTTATATATTTTCATCATGACTGTCATTTAATTGGTTTGGTTTGCTTTAGAGTTAATGTGGGTTTTTTCCCATTTGAATTTTTGTTTAATCATTCTGTCTATCATCCAGAGTCATACTGTTTAAGTTGAGTAGTCATATAAATAGCCTAAACAAATAAAATTAATAAATGTACACTTTGCAATCACGCTCTAAGTGCAGGATGGGAAACAATATTTCAGTATATATGATCCCTGTAGCTTTTGATTTAAGAAATCCATGGGCTCCATTTCAGTGATCCAGACTTAGAGGTGGTATGTGCCGTTACTGGCTGAGGCAATCAGGTTTTCTTTCTTTCTTTCTGGCTCAAAGATGTGTTGGAAAGAAATTATGTAAAAGGTTTCAATACTCTTGTCTAGCTGACCATCTGTCTTCCAATATGATAGCTCTTTGAAAATTGAACAGCACAGAACCAAATTTAGGGTAGAGAGAGAAGCCAGAAAATGGAAAAAATTGAGTTTGAAATACAGGTATTCCTTGACTTACTTCATTTAGTGACTGTTCAAAGTTACAACAGCACTGAAAAAAGTGACTTATGACCATTTTTCACACTTATAACGCAGCATCCCCATGGTCATGTGATCAAAATTCAGATGCTTGGCAATTGACTCATATCTATGAAAGTTGTAGAGTGCCGGGGTCATGTGATCATCTTTTGCCACCTCCTGACAAGCAAAGTGAATAGGAAAGCCAGATTCACTTAATAACTATATATAATAACCTGCTTAATAACTGTATTACTAACTTCAACTGCAGTGATTCACTTTACAACTGTGGCAAGAAAGGTCATAAAATGGGGCAAATCTCACTTAATGTCTCACTTAGCAACAGAAATTTTGGCCTTAATGTTGGTTGTAAGTCGAGGACTACCTGTAAATCTGGAATTATGGATTTTTTTAAAAATCCAAAAGCGCCCCCCCAATGCATCCTTAAATGGTCAGGCAGGACTTAAAATCCTGCTGATTTTTGGACCACATCCCCCTCCATCTTCCTTCCCATCATGTGTCCCAAAATGGAGCTGCTATTAAAAGCAAAAAAATAACAATTCCTGAAAATATGCCCTGTATGCATTCCCTACCATATTGAGAAGTTGCAATCTAGAGATCTAATAGGCATGGGACAGAGAATAACAAGAGCAATAGCAACAACAAACTAGTCAGTGTTGTAAGGCAGCAGAAGTGGGTTACCATTTTTCTGTGTTATATTCTTTCAGAATATAGTGCGGTGTTGTGGAGTTACATACACAGCATGGGATAGTTGATTGAGAGCCAGCCAGACTTCATTATAAGATGGTCAGCTATATAAATGGAATGAATGAATAGGGTTAGAGTAAGTTTCTCTCCCTGTCTCCCTCTTTCTCCCACCCCCCCATGTCTGAACTGATCACTTGCAGAGGACTTGTTGAAATTAAAAGACAGATTGCTAGGACTGTAAAGCTACAGTGTACGCAGCCCATCCATATAATAGAATGCAGGTTGTCCTGTGGCTTCCTAGAAAAAAACAGATCTATTTCCTGGATAACAGTTACCCTGCTTATTTTAATATAAACTCAACAGAAGTCCTTAGCCTCTACCTACATGAAGCCACCTTAACAATAAATCATAGTGTAGCAATGAGTCATTACTCCTGATGCTGCCTCCGGCAAGCAGATGGCCCTTCCTCTAACCCTGACTCTTAATTTATCCCATTATCCATTATCCTATTACCATACTTCAATATCTAAACTTTCTTAACTGCTTCTGCTAATGGAAATATTCTTGCTTTACTACTAAAATGGCATCTCTACCTGTGAAAAAGAGTGCTACTACCAGGTGCTGAGGGGATGCAATTGTTGTCCAAGAGGCTTTTTCAAGAATTGTGAAACTTGGTGTTACTTTGAATGTGATGGAGCAAATTTCAGAATGTCCTGGCTAAGGCTTGGCTTGCTATGGATAGAGAAACAGATGCTCAATGGCTATGTATCACAACAAAACAAATCACACTCCTCATGAACTGATAACAGATCAGGACCACTGTCTTTAGGTTGATTTATCTAGCTTCTGACTTGGTTTTCATCAGGGAGCACATTGCTGTTGAATCATTGCTGTTCTATGATGGAGATGATCCGTCATGGTCTTTTAATCGTGATGGTTATATAGAAGATTCAGGTTCAGAAACTTTATGTATGGGGAGACACAGTGTCAGAAAAGAACAGCTACTTTAGTCTTACTACTTTGCTTCTTAGAAGCATCTGGTTGGCAACTATAGGAAGGTAATGCTGGGTTAAATGGGCCTTTGAAAATCCACTACTGATGTCCTTATGTTTTGTTTTATTTTTTTCCTTCCGGTCAATCATCTCTGTTCTTAGAGACCGCCTGGACAAATCTCTGCTGTTTTCTTGGCAAGGTTTTTCAGAAGTGGTTCAAAGTGATAGGCCCAAGATCACTTAGCTGGCTTTGTGCTTAAGAAGGGAATAAAACTCACAGTTTCCCGGTTTCTATCCTGATGGAATGGGACAACTTGCCACAGCCAACTCACCATGATCAATTCGCCACAGCCAACTTGCCACAACCAACTCCCTGCAGAACACCTTATCATTTGCCATGAAACAACTTGCTCCAGGTGAATTCAGTTTAATTATGAAAAATAATTTAAAAATATTTTAATTTTTGTTGTTCACTTTTCATTTTGTCCCTCCTTTGGCATCCTTTCTTTCATGATTCTATTCCACTATTTCTTCAATATTAATGTAACTCTTGCCCCGGGGTGAGTTGTCCCAAAGTGAATTGGCCACAGCAAATTAGCTGCGATGAGTTGGCTGTGGTGGTGTGAGCCACGGCGAGTTGGCCCTGGTGAGTTGTCATAGACCCCTATCCTAATGCCTTAACCACTACATCAAAATCTCTCTTTTTTTCTCATGCTTTTACTTCCCTTCAATGTTCAATTTTTTACTTTATCCTTATTCCAGTGTTAATACTTTCTTGTCCCTTGTCCCCCCCTTAACATTTTAAAATTTAGCCTATTATTTCTAGTAGCTTGGATCATTTAGGAAGTTTAAGGACAGCATCTTTTCTGTACCTCACAATGTGACTCATGGCCCTGAGCAACAATGGGATAAGAGCAGAAGCTAAAACTAAATGTCAGTAAAGCACACAGAGAAGTATTTTTTGTTTGTTTACAAAACAGCTACACTCTCAAAGTCACAAATGACAGAACTTTTTCAATCTAGGTTGTCCTCAGGCTCTGTTTCTAGTTCATTATCCAAACTCATGCACCTCTCTTATAAGAACATTGCCAGTATCCTCTGTAGATCCAAATTAGCCAGTATGCTAAATAAGCCACAGGATACGTCCCAAATCCAATGATCTGGGAGGACTTCACAGTTATGAATCTGTTAAATTACATTAATGTATTTTGCAGTCAATTTTAATTGTCCTTAATAGCCCAAAGCAGAACATCAGCATTAGAAGGGCATAAATAAAATAAGGAAATCACATAGAAGGATCATGATCCATACTTCTTGACTATGTGAACAGTAGGATGATAACTTTATCGCACAACTGGACAATTGACAGGGTCAGTGAATTATGGCCATGAGTTTTGGCATCTCCTCTAAACCTTTGCCAGAGTCTGTGTTAATTTGGAGTTACTTTTACATCCGAAAACTGAAATTTTGTGCTGTTTCCCTCTTTGACATACCTGGTGAGGATTCCTGATACAATAACACCAAATAGCTCATGTTTAGTGGCGTCCCCTCTGGTACGTCTCATGTTGCAGATCTGTTGATCAATTGATTCTAAGTCAATTTCATGTTGGTTTTTTTTCATCTGACAGGAAATGAATATGGGCACACCTCTGAATGAATTGCAATTATTAATGGAAATATTTATCATTATTTATCTCAAATATAGGGAACCGGGGCCTTTTCAGTTTGGTGCAGTCTGAATCTACAGAATCATTGATGAGGGATGCTGGGAATTCTGCTGAACCTTTATAGTAGACCCTTTCCTGCCTAATTTAATTTTGATGGTGGCTTTGCAGGAATAAACAGATTGCCTGATTTCAAATAAAAGGCAATATATTGATATCAATTAGTACTACAAAAAATTATATGGCTAAACCACTTTCCCAAAACAAAATGTAAATCATATCTATTTGCCAATGGTTTCTACCTGTATTAATAGCTGCTAATATTATTGCCAAGATACTGGCATAAAACCTATGATTTGTTGTATAAAATGGCAATACTTAGCATAAAACTATGGCAAAAGAGACTTGAGTTTTATGGGGTTATGCTGTTTTATGGGGTTAACTAAGAACTCTATTGAACAGCCACATAACACTCATGGTTTGTGTCCAATGCCCCTCTAAAAAATAGAAATAAATTTTGGTAAGCGTCTTAAGGAAATAATAAAATCTTGGGTGATGTAGCCAACATTTATAAGTCAGGAATGATGAAAGCAAGAGGGGAAGATAGGAAAAGCCACTGTAGTGTACAACTCACTAGGTAAACATTATTATCAATGCCCTAGAGGAAGAATAATACTAGTCTTCTTTTCAGAGTCTTTGTAAAGATTACTTTAACAAATGGATAACCGCACATTTCAAGTGATTCAAGCACTCCACCAACACTATTGTTTGTAAAGTGTTTTTAAGCTCTTGAAATGCTAAGCATTGCTATCTTCACAGTGACAAATTTAGGAGTGAGCCTGCTGATAAGGTATATAAGACTGGGATGCTCATGTGGGTATAAGTGCAGCAAAGACATTTCTTCTAAATTGGTGAGAGATGTACCAGTGCTATAGAGGATAAAGGCCAACTACTCATAGATCAGATGCGGGATAATTAGCCACGTTTAAGATTCAACTGAAAAAAATGTATCTTTTTTATATGAGCCCTATTAAATATGCTAGATACACCTTAGTCAGGTTTGTACTTGGAAGGAAGTCACTTCATGACCTCTGATGTGATCAGTATTAGCTGATTGTGCTCTTATTATTTCTTGTCACTGTACTTTTCTTACTTGATGAATATGAACAAACCTCTTTATCTCCACTGTTTTGCTCTTGGCTACTGGGTTTGTCACCCCATTGTTAAATCTTAGTATTGTGCAGACCTTTAAGTACCTGTTAATTTCTTAGGGTAACCTCCCATAACATTGAAATTACAGGAGGAAGGATGGCACAAACTCATTATCCCACTGTATTCTCACCCTCTTTGTATAGCTCTCCATAAATCTCAATGATTCCAGCAGCAGAAGGAGCAGCTGATCCTCTTGTTTCTTTCTTGCTTTGAACTAACAGACACTCCATGCTTTCCATTCAATCTGTGCTTCATTTCTTCAAAACAAAGACAATCATTGTAAGGGGCTTCCATGCCTTTCTTTGGCCAGCATATTATACTGGCAGTGTATCTGATAACTGTCAGGGTGTACATACTGATGCCATGGATCTTGTCCTTCTCATTTATTGGCCCTTGAAGTGGCTGTATTATCCTTTGGTGGCACTTGAATGTTGCTGTCTTCCTTGCCTCCTCATTGTTGTTCCTCTATGACTGTGGGATACTAGGGAACTTGTAGCTGGTCTGTATGTCTGCTACGTTGCCCACTGGGAGTTCTAATCACCTACAGTCTTAGTTACCTTCCCTCTTTTGATCACCATCTGGTCACACTTCTCCGGTCTGAATGACACCCCGATATCTTCACTGTAGATCTGTGTCAGGTGGCTTAGCAAGTCAATATCATGTTCACTCTCAGAATACAGCTTAATGTCATCCATATAGAGGAGGTGACTGACAATAGTTCCATTCTTGAACTTGTATCCATATCCAGTTCTTGTGGTTATCTGATTGAGGAGGTTCAAGCCTATGCAGAACAATAGTAGGGACAGTAAATCACCTTTGTATTTGCTGCACTTGATGGCCTCTTGTGTGTTGTCTTAAGTTGACTATATATTTGTGTATGTGTTTGTGTGTATATGTTTGTAGATATACATTTTTACTATTGCTGTTTTCATTTTATGAATTGTTGTGGGTTTTTAGTGGTATTAGGATTGTAGGCCAAATTCAATTACTTTTTTTAAAATTGCAGATGTTTTCTCATAACTGTTTTCTCATTAAAAGTGTTTTATTACATGTTATCTTCTTGAAGGCCAACAGTCAGAATGATTTAGTGGCATACAAATTTAATTAATTAATTAGATGGTGATGATGAGGATTTGCAAGTGAATTCAAGTTTAACGGGTTTCCAAGATACTTCCAAATGAGATTTTTATTTCATTATCATCCTGGCTTAACTTAATATTTTGAAGTTGCTCTCCCCCCTGCTCCAGTCTTGTCATAGCAGTTGTTCCATTACCTTATCTCTCCTGGAAAGATGAAGTATCTCAAGAATATTCGGACCACTAACATTTGGAAATCCTCATTTCGGTGAGACCTTGAATCACTTTTAAATCTTTGTGCTGAATATATAAAGATGAAGAAGGTGCTTTGTAAACTGGGACTTAGTGGGTGAGTTCATGTATTTTCCCACTTTTTATATCTCCTTTCTTTTATCTATTTCTGTGCAAGCTAATCTGACTACATTCTCATTTGCATATTGTAATTCAAAGATAGAAATAAGTTAATTGGGGCAGAGTAGGAAAAAAAATCCCAGTATTCATTACATTTTTCTCCCCACACAATATCTGTGGATAGCTAAACTGATCCTCTTCTATGAAGAGGAAAAAATAATTCAGTAGAAAGATTTGGGGAAAAAATCCTTGTTAATTGAAGATGAATGGGAAGATCCTTTCTATCGCATACAGGCAATCTGATCCTCTTCTGACATTCTGGAATTTGAGGGCACAATTTCCTTGCCGTTGTCCATATTGTGAAGCTGGAGCTGATGAAAGTTGAAAACAGCCCCCCTGCTGGAGACCAGATTACATACTTATCGTGGTGTTGAACACCTGTTTTTTAATGCTGAAAGTGGCATGCTCAATGGAGTTATGATCACTTTTTCATCTATTTCTTCGGAACAATTTCTACCGTACTCTGGCTTGGCTTCTCTCTTCTTTTGAGGTTTTTTTTTAAAGAAAAATCACCTCAGAAATTTGAGTTTATGAGCCATGCTATTATAGCAATTGGTTTAGGAAGTGGTGCTTTAGTAAGCTCAGGTGCTTTTTCTGGATGGATGAAGGTACTTGGCTGTTTGCTTTGGCCCTTGTCATGCATTACAAGCACCTCTGATAAGCCAGGGGTGCTCAGCCTGCTGTAACTTATGACTGGATTCAACAGACACATCAGGCAGCAAAGATAGGCTGTTTGTTAGCATTGTTTTCCAGACTGCTGGTTGAAGAATTTTAGCAGCCGTCTACTCAGCTCCCCGGTGAGTAGTTTGGAGCAAAATAAAACTCTGCTTTATGATGTTTACAAGAATCTTTTTTCACCCACTGCTGATGAGTCATGGAAAAAGAACATATTCTTATGGCTTTTGGACAGGTGTGCAGGATGCTTATTGCATTTGTTGTGCAGCTTAAAATGAACCATCAGTGCTTTTCTCCCTTCTTCTAATGCCATCCAGATCTGTAATTTGGGAAGAGGTGTAAATCCACTCTTTCCCCCCACAGCTATAGCATCAGATAACCCCAAACTCTTGGCAGCTGAACAACATCAACATCCTTTCATCTTTTTTTTAATGACTCTCCTATTTTGACTTCTCTCATTATCTTATGAACTTTACATAATGGATGACACTAGCCAAACCTCATTAACTTTCTGCCTGTCCTTTGTGTATCAGATGTTCAGTTGTTTCTCTTTATCCTACCCTTCGGATGACTGACTGCTGCACTTTTCATGCTCTCAGTAACGACAGGCTGAACTTTCATAATTACTGGACATCTCCAGGGCCTTATTCCAGCCTGAACATTAACTCACAATGTTAATCAGAATACTATTTTTTTATTACCCTAATAAGTCTGGAATTGTTACTGTGCTACTGAACTTTATTTTGTACAGCTAATTTGTAAGCCATCCATTTGTAGGATAGCCCATAGTCTCTCAAGTCAATTAGTGCATTGAAGAGAAGCCTGCTTTCTACTGCTGCAAATGAATGGAAACTGGATAAATAAGATTACAAAAAGATGTCTATGATTTTAAGTGCCATCATCAGGCATGTTCACATTGATAGGGTCACAGCAGGTGGCAGCACTTAGCAGACCTTAGTTGAGTTTGGAAAAACTTAGGCTCAGTGGACTTACTTAGCACTGGCATGGGAGATCACCAGTAAGCTAGACTGGAAAGTTGAAAATTGCTCATGGAAGCAGTAGTACAAACCTACCAAGAAACAGGAATTGGCTTGAGGAACCACTGGCAGTCATATGCAAAAGCTGGCCATCCTAATCATGTTGAAGGTTTCAGTGAATCTCTAAGTGAATAAAAACTGATACTTTGTCTACCTGATACAAAGTTAAACATGTTCATTCTGCAAATTATTGCATATCTATATATATAAAGCAGAAGTCCGGTGCGCACGTAAGTTTGTATGCGCTCTATAGAAATCTTTAATTCAAGCTGG
>JANHJO010002224.1:33850-44563 GCA_032468235.1 Pseudoxyrhopus heterurus | reverse complement strand
GTATACAAATGTTTAGTTTTTTTTTTAAATGAAATGAGTCACACAGACTAGAGAATTTGTAGAAATTATTTTGAAATATGCTTCATTAATCTTAATTAAAGGTATCCTATTTACCTATGTAGTTGTTAAGAGTCAACAATGACTTGATGGCCCATGATCAAATCATCAATTAATTTTGTGCAATCAGATTAAAGGGATGCCATTCCTATTAATTACATTAGATGTTCTGATCCCACTTTTTTTCTTGCCTTTGGGAAATGGGACTGGAGCTAAGGTTGTAGGTAGCCTCACAGAAATTTGGAAGCTGTGGTAGAAGAAGCAAACTAACTATCCTTTTGCATCATGGTGGCTCCTTTCTTCTGAATTTGGTGACACTCTCCAGAATACAAAAAAAAAAGAAAAAGAAAGAAAGAAAGAGGTAGAGAGAAGAAGAGACACGGTGCAAAATTCCAGGAAATGCTGAGAGATTTTATGCTGGCTGGGAGTAGGTACATCAGCTTTTAGCTTTAGAATGTAAAAAAAGAAAATGTATTGGCCGTGGGTTGATTTAGAGCAAGCATATGATAAAAAGAATAATCTTGAACCATGGAAAAGATTACAGAATTGAAGATTGGTTATTGAATATGATAGAAGTGAGATAAGATGGAAGTAAAGCATTCATATGAATATATGGAATGTTTCATGAATGGTTTCACAATGAGCAGAGAGTAAGGCAAGGATATTTTATGTAAACTTGGTTATTTTATATCTTTATAGCTAAATATACATATCAGATTTCTGTGGTGATGGCAGTGGCACGTTGAGGAACTATACATGCATGTGATGCTATCTTGCTGATCAAGAAACTTAATATTTTCAGGAAATGTTGGTAGTTATATAATGCAAAGAGGAGCTGTCAAGCCCCGAGCTGAGGGGGTGGGGACCTGAATGAGGTAGTCGCACGCTGATGGAGAGGATGGAGTGACGGGAGAGCCGAGTGTGAGCGCGGCTGGACTTCTGGGTGCTGTAAACCACCACCGCTCGTCAGCAGGGCCACTCTGCAGATGATGGTTCCTGGCCCGAGCCTCTGGTCGGGAGGAAGGGCTGCTGCAGCTGTTACAAGATATGCAGGGCCACTGCCTCATCAGCGGCTGCTTGCTTGACAGAATGGGACTCCTACTGCTGTCGGAAAATGCGGAAACTGGAACATGGCTACAGACAGGGAGGGAGACGAGCCAGCAGGGATGTTGAGTGACTAGGGTGTGTGTGGCTGGGTGTTGGGTGGCTGGGGTGTGTGGCTGGGTGTGGGTGTGGTGGTGGTTAGCATAATAAAATGCGCTGGAAGGCTGTGGCTTCCAGTGCTGACTTTGCAAGGAATTTCAACATTCTCACTGTGTACCAAGGCACCGGACTGAGAGTAAAGACTGGTTGCTGCTAAGGTGTTGTGAGCTTTTTTTGCATGAGCTGTGGTTGGTTCTTCCTTTGGTCCAGCTTTGGACCTTTGAGAGGAGCATGGATCTAAAAAATAATATATCAAAGTCTAAAGTAGTAGTAATTGAATTGGAAAATGAGGTGAATGATTAGCTAATGCCAGTGGTGATATATAGTAGGTTCAAGAATGAATGGATGCCGAATGATTGCAGATTAAACAACAAAGGAATGATCTGTTGAAAAGAAGTAGATTGATGTAGTTTGGCCACATAGCATGACTCAAGATTGAATTGCAAATAAATAAATGTAACAATGTATGTATTTGTTTATTTATTTAATATTTCACCTCTATTATTTTTATAAATAACTCAAAGCAAGCATGCCCAATGCTCCTTTCTCCTCCTATTTTATCCACAATGACAACCCTGTGAGTGGATTGGTCTGGGAGAGAGTGACTGGCTCAAAGTCACCAGCTTATTTTCATGCCTAAGGCTAGACCTAAAAGTCACAGTCTCCTGGTTTCTAGACTGGTGCCTTAACCGCCAGACCAAACTGGTCTAAGGAAGAGTAGTTGGGTTGAGGAAGGGGAAGAAGACACCCTGAAAAAGGGCAACATATGAATATATGGCAAGAATGGTTTGCGAGGCAGACACAGAAAGATCTGGAAATGTTATACAATGTGTTGGTATAAATTACAAGAGTTGTATCTCCTTTCTTTTCCTTAGCCCATATCTTTAATTTCTTTTGCTTACTAGGTCTTTCTCTGTCCTTTGTTTAACCCAAAAGAGAATATTGAGCTGGATGTACACTACAGGTATGCATGTCACAGCTTCAGAAAGCATGTGAAACCAGATGGATAACTAAATTCTAGTTTTCATCCATTCCCATGGAAGAAACAAGGTTGCAAAAATTGAATTCCTGAGATATTCCTAGTCATTCCCTGTATACGTGCCTTGCCAGTAAATTTTGCAGAAAATCAACAATACCTCTTCTTCAGAGTTGACCTTTGTTATGTTTTCCCACCCAGTGTAACTAAATGATTGTGGGTGATTTGATTATTGTGAGCAGAAAAAAGTATGACATATTTTCTTTTTCAGCCGAATGTTTCTTAAATAATATGGTTTTGTTAAACTTCAATGTGTTCTTGGATTCTTGGGTATTTTTCGTTGTGTTAAACGTCAATGTGTTCCTCGATTCTTGGCTATTTTCCGTTACTGTCTTACTCTCTAATTCTTCCTTCAGATTTGTCCTTTGATCCCACCTGGTTCCTCAGTCCTAACTTCTGGCTCATCTCCTGACTTCTGCCTCCCTTCAGATTGCTGTCCATGACCCTGTCCTGACACAATTGCACTCAATAAATACTGACAGAAGAGAATTACCTGCCTGGTGTGGATCCTGATTGGAAAGAGGAAAGGCTCCACAGTACATCAAACACAGGGAGACTCTTTGCTGCCTCCTGTGCATTGAAACTCAGACACGTCTAGTTTCTTTTTGTACACCACCTGCACAAAGTTCTCTCATGGCATGTCATAATACACTCAGTGCAGAGTCTGAGGAAAAGATTATTTGACCCTTATTTTTCTGCTGCATTTGCCTGCTGCCTTCTTAGGCTATTACTATTATTGCCATAAGGAATAATAGTAAGAACAATAATGGGAGAAAGTTGCATATGCTGTTATAACAACTGGTGCAGAATATATAAATGAGAGAGTATTATAATAAGCAGGAACAGAAATGTAAGGGAGATGCCTATGGCATACATTTGAATTGATTGTTTAATCACCAGACTGCAATACAAGGCAGGGCCTCTAGGGTTCCCTCTTGTTGCATTTTTCAGCAGGTTTATTTTGTTGCTTTGCTGGGCATATAAAACTGGGCCAAACAGGGTACGCTTTGTTCCATAAATGGACCGCGCTTGAAGCCCAGGGGAACAGACAGATAGCAAGAAGTATTAATAGAGAAAGGGCAACGATGCAATTCACTAGAAGAGGCATCGGTGCTAACTGATGTATAAACAAAACTGTTTGCTGGCATGACAGATTCTGCAGAATTATCATAATAGAATTTGCCTCATAAAGGAGAAGTGTTCAAAGTCCAGAATGAACTACAGGAGGCAAAAGAAAAGAGGCCATTCTATGGGTGAGTAGTTGTCTTTTGATATACAAACACGGAAGACAGATGGAGAAGCAGTGTGAGCATGGTCAAAAGAACCAGAGTGGTAATTCACAAACGTGCTGTAATGCTATCAAGAAAGTCTATAGGAAAGGGAAAAACAATAATCTATTCTCTGAGAAAAGCACTCGACCAATAACCAGTGTAATAAAGTAGAAGCAATCTCATGTCAGAACTTGGAGAAGGCATTAGAAAAACCAAGAATGAGTGGCTCAGAAAGTGAAAGCCAGCCCTAGTGAAAATTTGGTCTCTCCTTATGTTTCCCTTGAGAAGTGTTATAGTGGAATATCAAATAACTTTTGGATAGTAGGGTAGAGGTTTAGGCCATTTGGTAAGGACATTTCTACCAAAGAATCCCACAATGTAGCATCCAATTTCAGTGCCTGTTTCATTGCAAACATTCATGAATGCCGTGGCTCAAAAGCAATGAAAGATGAGCTTGTATACCTTCTCATGATAATCCTGACAGCAGTTTAGAGAAGCATCTAAAACAGGGGTGTCAAACTCAATTTCAATGAAGGCCACATCAGGGTTATGTTTGACTTGGGGATGAGGGTAGGTGTGGCCAGGGTGGGCATGGCCAGCTTGACCTCACTCGTATCAGGGTCACCTGTGGTGGCCCGAGCACTCTGCCAGTGAAAATGAGCTCCTGAGCTCCGTTTTGGGCTCTGATGGCCTCCTGCCACGCTCTGCCAGCGAAAACGAGCTGTGTTTTCATTGGCAGAGGTGCTGCGGGCTGCTCCTTTGCTGTATCCAGGGCAACCCCAGGGGCCAGATCTAAGCACCCCGTGGACCGGATCTGGCCCCCCAGGCCTTGAGTTTGACACCCCTGATCTAAAACATAGGAAGATACATTCAGAAATACAGCAGCAACTTTTAGGATGGGGACAGAATCTCTCTTGATGGTTTCTGCAAAAGGTCACATTTTGGAAAACAGTTGGAAAACTAGCATGGGCATTCCAGAGCAATTATTAGCTTTTGCTTTTGTAGCAAAATTCATATAAATCCCTTCAGTTCTCCTCCTTCACCCGATCTTTGTTCATGCATTTCTGTCCTTGCAAGAAAACCAATGAAGAAGCCATTTTAAGCTGAAGACACATCCTTACTTCACAAGGATGGAAGATAAGAGAAGTATATTTTTCAGAGATGCGATTCTGAGAGTCTTTTGTAGAGTATTTAGATCAGTGTTTCTCCAGCTTGACAACATTAAGAGGTATGGATTTCAACTCCCAGAATTCCCAAACCAGCATACTGGTTGCAGAATTCTAGGAGTTGAAGTCCACAGCATTTAATGTTGCCAAGGTTGAGAAACACTGATCTAGATAATTGAAAGAACTTTGTTGATTTAAATGAATATAAGGTTTTCTGATTTTACTATAGTTTGTATTGGATTGGTATAGAAGGAGTAAGACTATGTGGGGGGAAAAATAAAGAGAAGCCAGATTTTTTTCCCCTGATAAGACCTTCATAAGCCTTCTATTTTCCCTAGCATTTTAGATGCTATCCCACTTAAAAAAAAACAAAAAAACTGATTTTCTCCTTAATAAGCGAGGTTGCATTTCTGCTGAGAATATCTTATTGACACCTGTTATGGTTCACAAGGTGGATCTGTGCACCCACAAGCAGACATCAATAATTTTATTGACAGTTTCTCCCACATAACTGTGCATAGAGTTTCAATCATTCTAAACCTAAAAAAATTGATATTATGAAATATTTATGATGCTGCTTGTGTATTTGTATACATTGATGTGAGTATATTCTTGGGGTGAGACCCTGGCCTTTCAGTTGTTACACTGACTTTAATTGCTGAGCTATGAAGCTATACGAGATTTTGTGAGTGGAAGTAAAGCCACTTTTAGCCAAACTAAATGAAACATTTAAGAGGTTCAAAAGGCTACATGGGCAGCCATCCATGCTTTAAGATAACTTCATGTCTGGTTCCCTTTGGATTTGGGTGTTGGCATGCAACAACAACAAATATTTTAAAATATTTATAAAGCTGCCCATCTCATGAGGTATAACTCTGGTTAGCAAAGGTAAAAACTCAACACACCTGAAAAAAACCTGCCCCAACTACATCCTTTCAATTATATAGTGCTGCAGGCTCCAACTTTGCTTTTCCAATGCCTCAGGGAAAAGCCAAGTCTTAATGGCTTTCTAGAAAGCTAAGAGGGCGGGAGCCTGCTAGAGTTCCACACAATGGGCCTCTATGAGAAGGGCATCTTTCCTACCCCTATAAAAGGCAACATTTAAAGTAAAGCACTTTCAGCATATCCACTCTATCCAAACTTGTGGATGGGCCAACAACTGCAGGGAGAGGTTGTTGTGGTTCCGCAGTGTGCTGCTGATTTGGCAGGTGATTCTGACTGCGAGGGAGAGATAGAGACAGTGTTGGAGGAGAAGGAGGAATCGGCTGTTGACATTATGCCAACAGAGGCTGGTCCATCCATGAGCCAGCAGGAACGGTGGGTTCTGAGAGCAATGGGGAGGAGCCTTTAGCTGATGCCAGAACCAGGAGATTAATGCAGAGAGCAACATGTTGCTCCCGGTCTGTGTCGATCTGGCTTTGAAAAACTCTCTGTGGACTTTTTTGTTATAAAAACTCTGTTTGCATTCACTGGTAATTACTCTGGATTGTTATCTTCTTTTTGGCACTCTTCCCAGTTTTAGTTGGCTTTGAAAAACATACTTCGTTTGGACTTTAAAACGGCTTTTTGTTAGTAGAATAAATAGGTGGTGGTTTGCTTTAACAAAATTGACTCTGTATTGTGTCCTTTGGGGGAAACAGCACATGACCAAAGCATGAGTAACTATTTTAACAGTCGGCCAGATCATATGAAGGGAACAATTGGTGCATTAGATGAATGTGTATGAAGGCTTCCTTGACACCCCACCCCCCCGTTCCTTAAACAGAAGTTATGAACTCAAGAGATATTCAAATCGTGTATGAGGCCTGAAGTTGGAAATGCAATTCCTTTCAAGACTAAACATAAGCATCTACAAGTCAACTCAATCTTTTCAGGGTTGTGCGTAAGTCCGTTCAGAAACTCATAGTTCCCAAACTTCTCAAGAACTGGACCATATCACCGCCTATCCTGTGGTCAAGATATTAACTGGATATTATCATTCTGATGAAAGCAGATCCCAGATCTACATATAACACCACCCAGCAGCCTTATGTAGATTTTAAATGGGAGGAGTAAGAGTTTTAAGGCCTGAAGCATCTCACATTTTAGGATTTGGGGTTCAATCTGGTCTGACTATAGGTAAGAAAGATCACCACAACACTGTCCCTCCTATTCCTAATCCCTGTAGGTAGTCCAGAATGTACCATGTTTCATTACATTGAAATTTACTGAAGGATGAAGGTGCATAGTCCATATCCAAGTTCTACCAAAGATCATCAATAAGAGTGACAAAAGCCAACTTTGTATTATGTCGTGTTTGAAACTTGAGTGAAAAGATATTTTCCTTTCCCATAAGGGGAGATTGCAGACTGGACAAATTTGTCCAGGACAATTGAGTCCAACATAGATTTCTTGAGAAAGAAGCATATAAAAGAGAGCTTTGCCACAGGTTGCTTCCTGGGTAGTTTTCACCAACCAAACGACAGGGATCCTGTAAACAGTAGCTGGATCTCAGAAGTTATGGATTCCAAGTCTCACCAAATAAGCACAAAAGATCCTGTTTTATATCACCTCAACAGAACTTCCTCATTTATCATATAACTCTGAGATAATCTGAGTAACTATTATTATTTACATATATCTCACCTTTATTATATTTTTATAAATAATTCAAGTTAACAAACATACTTAATGCTACTTCTTCCTGCTACTGTTCCCACAACAACCCTATGAAGTGGCTTGAGTTGAGAGAGAGTGACTGGCCTAAGGTCACACTGCTGATTTTTGTGCCTAAAATGAAGTAAGAATTCATAGTCCCTTCGTTTCTAATTCAGCACCTTAACCATTGCATCAAACTGGTCTCAAATATTATTTTATATATATGCCAGATGCCTAGAATATTCTTCACGATGGCCAATTGGCCATGTGAGCCATCTCTGTCCAGCAAAATAGGAGAGTTAAAAGAGTTACTAAGTGGTTATCATAAGACAGTACAAAAATGAGGGAGGAGGGGAGTATGTTTTGCCACTCTTATTACCACAGTGCAATCCTTAATCTAAGCTCTTACTCTCACTCAATTAAATTTACTCTTTGACTTCCAGCAGTGCTTTAGGCATTTCTTCTGGCTTTTTATCTCCCTATGTTCCTCAGAGCATCAAGGAACACCTTGGATTCAAAACACAGTGAGAAGCCACATAGGAACAAAGATGCTACTCTTGCCCACTGTAGGCAGCAGTTAAGGTCAGTCAGCTGAAAAAGCATCCTATCCTTGGAAGAAACCCAAGCTTCCTACCTCCCACGCGGAGTACAGGCAGGGTCCATTCATTACCTGGAAAGGGCCAGTTTAATATATTCTGTCTCCTTGTGAGAGAGGACCAGTACCAGTGAAATGAAATGTGATTAGAGATAGACCTTAGACACCTGCTGTTCTATAAATGGCTCACACTCAATATCCTGTCATATCTCCTTCTGCCTATCCCTAATGAACTTCCTGTCCTCTCTTCCCACCATTGATTTCAATCAAGTGAGTTTCTTTCTCACATTCCCTTCTCTCTGAAGACTGAGTGGTCATTTATTTTATGCTTTATTATCTCTTAAAGGTTCTTAAAGGTTCATCAACATTATGTCTGCAAACCTTGGCATTAGTGCTGCTGGACAATTTCCATACAATTGAGCAGTAAGATGAAAGTTTCTTCAAAGGTCACATAATTTTCTTCCACATTGTTGCAACACTTAGCTCAATTCTGGACTTACATAGACACAGCTTTTTTAAGCAGCATCTTTCAAACCCAATTTGGCAAGATGTGCTGCATTTTGAGACTTGACAGCGTTTTCAATATAGGTAGTCCTTGACTTACAACATTTCATTTAGTGACTGTTCAAAGTTACAACGGCACTGAAAAAGTGACTTACCACTGTTTTTCACAGTTATAACCTTTCCAGTAGTCCCATGTTCATGTGACCAAAATTCAAATGCCTGGCAACTACCGTAGTTCATATTTACGGCTGTTGCTGTGTCCCAAGATCATGTGATCACCTTTTGCAACCTTCTGACATGCAAAGTTAATGGACAAACCAGATCCACTGAACAACTGGGTTACTAACTTATCAACTGCAGTGATTCACTTAACAGCTGTGGCAAGAAAGGTCATAAAATGAGGCAAAATTCACTTAACAAATGTCTCACTTAACAACATAATTTGGGGGCTCAATTGTGGTTGTAAGTTGAGGATCACCTATATACAAGTAATATATTGAATAGTGGTGGTTAGTCCTCAACTTAGGAACACTATTGAACTTAAAATTTCCATTCTTAAGTAGACAGTTGTTAAGTGATTTTTGCCCATTTTATGGCCTTTCTTGCCACAGTTGTTAATTAAATTCCTGCAGTCGTTAAGCTAGTAACAAAATTGTTAAGTGAATCAGGCTTCCTGGTTGACTTTGTTTGTCAGAAGGTCACAAAAGGTGATCATATGACCCTGAAACATTGGGGCCATCATCAATACATGCCAGTGCCAAGTGTTCAAATTTTGATCATGGGGATGCTGCAATGGTTGTAAGTATGAAAAACAGTCATAACTAATTTTTTTCAGTACTGTTGTAACTTTGAACAGTCACTAAATGAACGTTTGTAAGTCAAGGACTACCTGTAACTTCTTTCTGACTCCTGGTGGTTTCATGAAAGTGTATGCAGACTTCTTAACATATTCAGAACACCTTTATGATTTATTTCTGAAGTGTGTAATTACCTTCTCAAAAATATTGACATACATAAGAATGAATCATCAGGACTCTCTTCTGTTTTACTTCTGTATTCTATTGCTTGTGGGGTTGGCAGTGTTGCCACTGTTAGTGCTACCATATAATTAACTTTGGGCTGGCCCAGAAATTATACTTACCACATTGAAGTAGCTATAAACAGCATTCTGATTGCATCATCATTGTAACGCTGCTGTAATTATGGACATTGCTTGGGTCTTCTATACATCTGAGAGATTTTGTGTGGTAGTATCAGCCATTTTTAGCATGACACATAAATATAACTTTTACATCTAATACAGGACATGAAACTTTAAAAACATATTCTGTAATCCATCCTTTCCAAGTTAGGAGCTTGTAGATGCCTTGGAATGAAATCTTAACCTTCCCCAGCATGACTTTCGATTAGGGGCAGTATCCTTCTGAATTCTTAAGAACTCAGATGTGAAGTTACTTCTCTACATGTTATAAAATTGGCTTCTATACTAGAGGGGTGGAAAATACTTAATATTGTTTTAAATGTTTTCACTTAGGGACTAAGAATCCAGGACATTATAAAGTACTTAACTTAACGGTTTTTTCCCATTAATCCAGTAGAAGATGTTATTAAACATAAAATGATTAAGCATATGAAATGTATACCTTTTTGTAGAAGTCACCTTCTTATGCAAATATAATTTAAAGATCTCTATTGTTTTAATGTTTTATATTCAATATTTATTGAATGAGTGTAAACTGCCTAAAGTTGCCTTTGACAAGATGGGTGGCATGTAAGAAAAATAGGTAGGTAGAGAGACAGAAAGACAAACAGAAAGACAGATATAGATGATAGGTAGGTAGGTAGGTAGATGGATAGCAGGCAGGCAGATAAAACTCCTGTTTCTCTGTAGAGTATTATAGAATATGAAAGGAAATAATCCAATATACCTAGATTTTCAAATGACTTTTAATAAAGTCCTTTACCAAGGTCTCTCAAGCAAACGTAATAGTTATGGAATAAAAAGAACAGGGAATAGGAAAATTGAGAAAATCAAATCCAAAATCAGGTGCCAGATTCACAACAGATAAACAAGGTGGACCAATCAGAACATACTATAGAACATACTACATCCAGTAACCAATCAATGAACAATTTTCCAGAACTATTCAATTATTAATCCCACATACCCCTTCAAGGATCACTGCCTTGTCGTGGTGAAGGGGCTTGTGTAGCTCAGGGAAGCTATGAGCTATGCCGTGCAGG
>JANHJO010002224.1:16943-27963 GCA_032468235.1 Pseudoxyrhopus heterurus | reverse complement strand
ATCTATCGCAGATATTCAACTTCAAACATCTGACTTTAAGTCATTCACAGATTTATACTTAGAATTTTTTATATTCTCCTCTCCTGCCCTGCCCTGCCCAAATGGGCATTTTTCTTACCCCTGATTTGGGATTGTGGTGGCACAAACTGCATGGCTTTCATTGTTGAGCCCTGGTGCCAGGGAAGTGGCAGAAGTAATGCCTAGAGCACTGGTTTAAAAAAAAGAAGTGATGCATATCATAGCATCTCTGCATTGCAAAATAGTCCATTGAGACAAATCAAAGTTGCCCAATAAGCCTAGTCCTCACAGTCCTCATTTTTTTTCTAAGTCTGAAGGAACAGAAAACGAACAACCTAGTCCCATAGTGTATTGTATTTGAACTGCCAAAATTCAGACAAATGCTAGATGGCAGCAAGGAGTTACTATGTCCTATATGTCTTAATTATACCCTAGTGGTTATGGATTTTGGCAGCTCAGATATAGGAGCCCTAATGAGAGAAATGTGGCAGATGTCTGATTCCCAATGTTATGAATTATATGAATCCATACCAAACACATCCTTCCTTAGGCATCATTTCCAGGATTTTCTGAGAAAGCCTCTTTAAACAAAAGCCAAGCAAAGCACATGATAACTTAATAAGGATAAATCAGATTAAGTGAGAGAGTTTTAATCCAGAAGGATCAAAGGAAATTCAGATAACTAAGGAGTAACGTGTCTATTTCTTGCTAGGTGTTTTAGTTCTTATTTTGGTCTTATGCATCATAGTATGGTTGGGCCAAAATTTACCATAATCATGTTAATTTTACCATAGCATGATTGGGCTAAGTGTTCTTAAACATCTAAAAGAACATGTTCACAAATGTACACACACACACACTCCACATGTACTATCACATATACAATACTCATCTTTCTCCCAGATGCATCATTTCCTCATTTCTCCAAACTAGTAATTTAGAACATGTCCATAATGAAGTTTCTTGATTCCTAGTGTCCTTCTTGCAAACTGTTGGGTTTCTATTTAGGGCAAGCATGGTCACTGGTGAGTGAGAAATCTTGTCCATTGGCCTCAAGAAATTCTGATCAGATTTCTGGAAAGAAAGGAAAATAATGAGGCTCTCTTCTTCCAGACACCTGCTTTCTCAACTACAAATTGACCACAAAGTATGCCATATTAAAATAAATTGCTATTGAGGTAAATCATAAAATCCACCCAGATTTGATAAAATTGTGGTTCTTGCCTCTGATATCTCATTATTTTAATATATCTGTGATTTTTTTATAATGTGTAAACTGAAGTCACCTTGTTAATCTACACATCAATGTTATGTTATGTAGATTTTCCAATGTTGTGCAATTATTATTTTGACTGCCAACATTAAATAGATAGTAAGTTCTTTATTTTTAAGCTTCAGGTTTGTTCCTGTAAATGAATGCAGTAAGCTTAATTCTGGGAAAGATTCAAATTTTTGTTAAGTGATATTACTTATCTCTCCAAAAATTTATGCCAAAAATTATAGCTTTATCACATGACCACCACAAAGACCCCTTTTGACAACCTCTTCAACATTTGGAAGCATAATTATGATGATTATATGTGCCAATTGAAAGGGAGTCACATGTCAGCAGTGTATAATCTTCTGCTGCAGTTCTTGAAGCTGAGACGAATCCATCTGGTTTCCATAATTTCTGCCAATTTATCTCCCATATGGGATTACTGACATCAGTATCACAAGCTTCTTTAAGCCATATTTCTAATTGCAGTAGTATTCTATAATTTTTTCAGATTGTTCCTTTAGGTTGTCCTAAATAGTAAATTCTTAAATTCTTAAAATTGGTATAAGGCTGTGTTGCTGAAGCTCTAATATTTCTATATGGTTGAAGCTATGGTAATTTATCATCTATTTGTTGCTCCATCTGATCTTTATTGAGTGGCTCCCTATTACTGTAAAAATCCTTTAATATATAAAGATTGTATTCTCTCAAAAATTCAATTTTAGTGAAACCTTAGTATTATCTTGACCTGTTATTAAAAAAATTAAAGGAGAAATATCCCTTGTCAAGGCAAGGTATGTACCCTTCCAAATTTGAAGCATCATTTTAGTGAAAAACATTTTCAATCTGTTTTACTCTAGAAAAATACTTTGGGTAAAAAAAACACCATTGATTTATAACATTATTTGATTCTTACATAGCTTTAATTTGGATCCAGCCAAATTCACTCAGTTGGTATGCCATTTCCATAATGGCCAGAGAGTTGGACAGCAGAGACTCCTGTAAGCATTTCCAGTCACTAATGGCATCAAATAGGGTTTTGTGCTCACACCAGTCTTTTAACATGAAGTTTATTACTTTGTTGAATGATGCCTTCCAGGATATTGATGCTGTAATCAGCTTCAGGTACAACTGGATGGGAAACTCTTTAACCTGAGGAGATTTCAAGCTACCACCAAAGTGAAGGGAACTGTTTTGATAGGCTTCCTCTTTGCTGATGATTGGCCCTTGAATGCTGGCTCAGAACCAGAGGTACAAGTTAGCGTGGATACACTTCCATGGCTTATGTCAACATTGGACTTACCATTGATATCTAAAAAACTATAGTCCTGCAATAGTCTGATCCTCATTTACTGTACACAGAACCCCAAATCATAATCAAAGGGCAGAAACTATAGGCACCGAACCACTTTAATTACCTTGGTAGTACCCTTTCCCAAAAAGTGACTATTGACAAAGAAGCTAACTGCAGAATAGCAAAGACAAGCTCTGCTTTCAGTTGACTGTACTCCACTGTATAGAGAACGTCAAGGAATCATCTCAGTAACAAAATTGAAGGACTACAGAGTCCTGGTGCTCATTACCCTTCTGTGTATCTGTGAAATGTAGACTGTATATTGAAGACATGCAAGACAGCCTATATCATTTTCACATGGCTTACCTTTGCAGGATATTAGGGATCAGATGGCAAAACAAAGTATCTGATGCTGAAGTTTTATCTAGATCACACCTACCATCAGTCCACACACTGGTGATGAGAGCACAGATCTGATGGACAGGTCATGCCACTGATATGCTACATGAGTGCATATCTAAGTAGCTCCTTTCTGGGAAACTTTCTGCTGAATGAAGCTTGCGTGGAGGGCAGAAGAAACATTACAAAAACACACTAAAGGCCTCTATGAAGTTATTTGATATAGAGTCAGCCACTTGCGAAATGCGGACACAAAACTGCACTACCTGGTATAGCCTCATACACAAAGAGCTTATAAAGCAAGGCACACTGCTGAAGCACAACATAAATAATTAATCATCACGGCTTCTGTTTGCATTTATTTATTTTGTGGATATTTTTACTGTTTTACTGTTTTTTTAAAAATTGTTTTATAATTTTAAGATTGTAAGCTGTTCAGAGTCACTTGGTTGAGTTGAGTGGCTATAGAAATTGGAATAAAATAAAATAAATAAGCATAAGTGTGTGCTGCGTAAGACCAGAACCACTAGCGCAACAACTGCAGGGCCTATACATGTCTGTCCAAAATGTGCAATAACATTCTATGTCCAAGTTGACCTGATCAGTCATCTTTGGACACACCATATATAGTCTTAACACGATTTTACAAAATGGTGTTGACGTTTTCATCGATGATGATGGACAAATGACACCGGAAGTTTGTATTTTCTACATTTTTTTCTTTGCATGCATCTTGAATTTATGTTAATGTACTTATATTTGTTAACCATGGTTCAATAAAAATAATAAAAACAAACAAACAAACAAACAAATAAATAAATACTTCAAGGAGGACACAATGAACCTTCCTTCTTCCTTCCATAGCCCATTGCACATTGCTGCCTTCTCTTTGCTAATCATGGCCAGAAGCCAGAAATCTGGGAATGGTTACCTGACTCAACTGGTTGGGAAAAAAATGCTGTAGGACACTTTCTGCATTGGCTAGCTGAGTTGGCTATATGACCAATCAGTTAGTTTTTCACTGGGAATCATTTTCTTGGCAATCCCTTTCCTGCAGTCATCTAGCGAAGCTGGCTGAGGAATTCTGGAAGTTGAAGCCCATAAGTCTTAAAGTTGCCAAGTTTGGGGACCCCTGATCTAGAGGAATATTGTTGAATTAAATATTAAGCGGGGGGGGGGCGCGGTGGAGGGAAGGCTGTACATGCAAGACAAATCTCCATTTTCCCTTCTCTTTCAACAAGAAGTAAAATCCTGATAGTGTTGCCCCTCATATGTCTTATCAAATTGAGGAGTGTAAGTAACATGCTTAGTCTCTTAGCATACTTGCTTTGTACAAGGCTGTGAACACAGGGAAGATAAAGACAGGCTTTGTTTACACCATTAGAAACATTTGAAGACAGTTGGGCAGTTGGATTTGCCCTCAGTGCTTAGCATCCTTTACAGTATTTGTTTAGAAATGATGATTTCTCTCTTCCCCCACCCAGCTTTCCTTTCCCACTCTTTTAATTAGCACAATTTGGGCTGTGCAATTTTAGACTATCGTTGCACACCATTGGCAGCTAGGTTACTGCCTTTAACTACCCTGAGGCTTTAACATATGGTTTGTTAGAAAACAAATCTGGCATTATTGACAGATAGCAAAGACACCCTGCAGAAGGTTGCAACCAGAGCATATCAATGTGAGCAACGTTTAAAATAGTTGCTAATGATTGCAATCTTGCTGCAAGAGAGAGAGCCAAGGGTTTTGAAAATAACTTGGTAACAATAAAGTTAGAAAACCATATCTATGCTCCTATTGGCAAAATAATCTGTCCTGTGTACACAACACGGACAAGTATATGGGACCCGTTAATGTTTCCAATGTTATATTATGTCAGCCACTGGCATTGCCTGTACACAGTTCATGGTAGCTAAGAAGGTGTCAGGTACAGGTAATCCTCAACTTACAACAGTTCATTTAGTGACTGTTTGAAGTTACAACAGCACTGAAAAATGTGACTTATGACCATTTTTCACACTTATGACCATTGCAGCATCGCCAAGGTGACATGATATACATTCGGATACTTGACAATTGGATCAACCATTGCAGAGTCCCGGATTCATTTGATCACCTTTTCCAACCTTCTGGCAAGCAAAGTCAATGGCGAAACCTGATTCATTTAACAACCATGTTACTAATTTAACAACTGCGGTGATTCACTTAAGAAATGTGGCAAGAAAAGTTGTAAAATGGGGCAAGACTCACTTAGCAACAGAAATTTTGGGCTCAATTGTGGTTGTAAGTCAAGGACTTTAAATGAAATTTCTGTTTCTAAAATTCACATTTCTCCCTATCTTATGATCTGGTTTACCAATAAAAAGATGCTTGCACAACTGTTTGAAGAAAAACTTACACGAGAAATATATTTTGTGAAAACAGATATCTGTGCAAAACTGTAATAGGAAAGCAGTTCATAACATGCAACCTTTTAATATAAACTTGTCTTTTTCTCATTTCTAATTGATATAGAAATAAGTAAAGATTTGGAAAAGAAATTGAAAGAAGAGAGCTTTGACAGAAGCTCCTACTGATGCTATCACCTACTTCTAATGTCACCATCGAGTAAACTAAAAGCTATATAGCTTTTATAGAGGATATATAGCCATGTATAGAGGTTTAACTGAAAGGGGGGGAAATCATTTCATGCATGACATACTTCATAATGATTCCAGCATATTTCTGTTCCTAACTCTTTCCATCTCATGAATAGAAAGTCAACAGCTGATATTTTTCATTGACTTAATATTTCATTGTAGACAGTATTAAATCACTTACCAATGTAACAGATAAAGTTTGAAATGCCACTCAGCAGGGTTTACTTAATATAGTTTCCAATGTCAAAGGAAATCACTTGCTAGATAGTTTGGATATGCTTCATTATTATTGTGGAGCTGTGGTGGCTCAAGTGGTTAGAACACATACTGCAGGTCAGCAGTTTGGCTGATCGAATCCCACCAGCTCCAAGGTTGACTCAGTCTTCCATCCTTTTGAGGTCGGTAAAATGAGAGCCCAGATTGTTGGGGGCAATATGCTGACATTGTAAACCGCTTAGAGAGGGTTGCAAGCCCTGATAGGCGGTATATAAATACAGTGCTGTTGCTACTGCTACAATATTGGCCAGGGGTATCTCTAACCTTGGCGATTTTAAGACCTATGGACTTCAACTCCCAGAATTCCTCTGCTGGTGTTTCGTCAACCCATAAAAGCTCTTTCCCCAACTTAGTAACCCCTTCAGGATGGGTAGACCTCAACTCCCAGAATCCCCCACAATGGTTGCATTGGCTGGGGAGTTCTGGCAACCGAAGTCTGCACGCAGGGTTGGTGAAAACTGAATTATCGGAAGCTTTTCTGGATTCTAACTTTTGGGATGAAAGAAAGGAACCACTTTATCTAAGGTATCAAGGGGAGGGGAGGAAATCCACATTTTATTCTACCATAGGTAGCTTGGACTGCCTATCCTTTTGATTGTGATGCTTAGTCCAGTAAAATCCTTTTCCCAAAAACTGGAGAATTCAGGTGTGTTGGGAAGCTGCATTCTTCCCCAGGGACTGTCAGGCTTATAAAATCGGTTCGGTGATTTTCCAGTGAAGGAACCAAGCACTTTTTAAAAGTGAGCGCAAACGTTTTATTCAAAAGGAGTATGCACATCTGCAAATCAGTTCCAAACAAAGACGAAAGAGAGAAAGACTCGAAATGGAGAAAAAAACCAGAAATTGCATCTGCAACTAAAACAAACATCACCGTAATCCCTGGAAGGATGTTCCTATAAAACAAATTTTATTCACAGCTAACTTTCCATTGGATCCAGAGGGCTAAGAAACAATGCAAGTACAAAAAGTTCTTCATAGAGAAAAATACTTTTCACTCACCCACTCAGGAAACATATTTCTTTCCCTCAACAGAGCAAAGAAGAAAAGATTAGCTTTTAAAGTTTTAAGTTGGGATGTTCAAAAGCCAAAAGAAACCACCACCAATGACCAGCGGACATGAAAAACAGCCTTAAGCACAGAAAAATCCCTGCGTACTTTTGGGTTCGTCACTACTTTTATCGGAGCAACATACAAAACTTCCCTGTAGCTATTAAGGAAACATGATAAACTAGATTTGGAGGTGATAAAATGTCCAGTACAAAGCTACATGGAAATCTGGTTATTGATGGTATCAGTGTTGAAAAAGAAGTGATTTTCCAAAGCAAAAAATAAATAAATAAATATGGAATTTTAAATGCACGAATCAAGGAATCCTAAAAATATTAAAGCAGGGATGTTAGTATACTCCATGCAGTATTTTAGGAATAAGTGAAGTTTAAGTGGACCAGAATGGTTTATTTTAAATCTGATGTTTATGTGATATTCAGAGCAAGAGAATTTGCAAACGTTGGCGTGAGAATAATTTTCCCAAAGTACAATACTAAATATAATGTTACCTATAAACCAATGAAGAGAACTGTATCTATTAGAATCAGTGACTATTCAATGACATCAGCTTTAAATAAGTTCTATGTTCCTACTACGGGTGTAATGGCAGAGGACACAAATTATATGGAAAAATGTAGGAAGTGATAAACAAGAAGATAGAAAGAATGTAATCCACTAATGGAGTGATTGGATGGACAAAGTTGGAGAAAAAGAGATACTTGGAATTAGGAGGATTTGAATTGGAAAACGCATCACAATAGGAAAAAAAGGTTAATAGAATTTTACACAGAGAATTCTTAGTTCATTTTTGCCAAAACCTGCTTCAGCCAACATAAATACAATGAAGGGACATCTCCAGATGGACAATGGCACAATCAAGTTACTTAATGAAAACGAATGCAATCCAAATAGCTACAACACTTCTAAGTGCAGAATGAATTTTGGTGTCCAAAATACAGGCTAAGCTTTGCAAAGAAATAAGGATATAAGTACATATGCTGGCAGCCGGAGCACATACAGTCTGAATGCAATATTCATTTTGATGTACTGGATTTATATCTGCTTTTCATGCAGGATTTGAAGGCAATGGATATGGCTGTGGAAAAAAGGAAGAGACATCACATAAAAAACAAATCAGACAAAAATATTCCCCAAAATTAAAAAAAAGAAATTCAAGTGACTTTCAGAACTACCTTTCACTATAACCAAGGAAAGACAGAAGACAAAGGCTTTGATCAATAAGAAGAATTTTAAATGATTGAATGCAGATTTTCAACATCAAACAGGAAGCGACTGGAAAAAAAGTCAAATTCCGAAAAATTAACAAAAAAAGAAAAATGAAACATACTTTAAAGATTAGTGAAATTTTTACTACAGGTCAATACTTATAGAAAACATGATGTAGCCAGGAGCTTGGAAAAGACTACTGTGCATATCTATAAAGAATAAGCAAGATGCAGAAGAAAGTGTGTATTAGTAATCCACTGAATTAATTCTTCAAGAATGAAAGTTTTACTTAAAATCTTAACAAAGAGGAATAGAGTCATACATGGAAACAGAGATGATAAATGAATAGGCAAACTTCAGAAACAGCACAGAGACATGAGATCACATTGCTAATATAAGATGGAGACTTTATTAGAGTGAGCTAAATGAATGAGTTTTTATCTTTACTCAATAAAGCAAGTTTTTGACTACGCTGATGATGCCAGAATTATGGATCTGAAAATAGTTACTTAGAATGCCAAGGTTACAAGAAGAATTAACTATCAATTGGCCTTTGAAAAAGTAAAATGACTGTTCCCTTGAGCCTGATTATGAGCAAGCAGAAGCCCATATATTTTTGCAATGTGATGCAAGCTGATGACAGACTAGAAAAAATGATTACACCTGGCAAGGTTGAAGGAAGTAGAAAATAATGTGTTATGTGCATGGACAGGATCAGAATGACCTCTGTAAGTTTTATAGGAAGCATCTCTACTTTGCATAATTTTTGTCTCATCTTTTCCTCCGTGGTAGCCATCCCCATATCCATCCATCCATCCATCCATCCATCCATCCATCCATCCATCCATCCATCCATCTAGGTATCCATCCATCTATCCATCCATCTATCTATTTTTAATATTCCTAGACCACCGTCTCTTCCAAAGATGCCCTATCTAGACATTATAACCAGCTATGTGAAATAAATTTTCCATTTTTTTTAATGGAAAAACTACACACATGATGAAAAAGCAGGAAATGTATAGCACCTAATGCTTTTCATAGTTACTCTTTCTCAATTTAAAACCTTTCTCCCAAGCAATAGGAACAGTTCAAAGCCAAAATAAAAAGAGGAAGGAAAAGGTTTAGCCCCCCCAACTGTGTTGTTCTGCTTAATGCACCTTCTAGAGTCTGCTTTTCAAATATTTTTAAATGCATACAGAACAATATTAATTCTAACTTTGCCCAACATCTAGTCTGGCCCAAAGAGGAATTTGAATACTTAGGAATGTGTGGTGAACTAAAAGCACCATGTGCTATTTGCTTCTATAAAACTATTGATGAAAAATATAAAACCTCAAATTCTGTTTATATAGAGTTTCAAATGAGTATCATTATTTCTAATGAAACAGTTTCAGCAGAAACTGTGTTCTTCATAGTTCATTTAAGACATGATCATACATGGCTTTAATAAAGCTAATTGAAGACAAGGAGAAGGAATGTCTTTCAGAAGATAAAGTTTTGTTGAAAAAATGCTCAGTCGAAAGGTCATACTAGCCTAATTAATTTAAAATGATAAATATTCAACAAACATAAAGGGAATATTTTCCTCCTTACTCTCCACTCTAAAACTGGCCATACATAAGCTTGCTATACCTTAATATTTTCATTTCAGGAGTGCTCCAATTCTTCTTTCCCAACTGAGATATGAGCAATAAGTTTAATAGGGTTGACATGGCCAACAGAAGCATTAAATGTTGAAATTCTTCAGGGAAAGTTTCCTGCTTGATAGTCAGATAAAGGCTGTACTTTTTCAGAAGACAAGTTGGGCACATGATTATCTTTTGGGGATCTTTTTATAGATTTATTTTGCAGATTTTTAATATTTTATTACTCTTATTGGGATCATTAATTATTGGCTGGCTATTCTGTCAGTTAAATTTTGTTTTGTTACTTTTTAGTTTTAATTCAACAAGGTGAGCATAATTATTCTGATAAGTAATGTCAGCTTTAGAAGCCATTTTTCTTAGAAGCTGCCACATTTTAGTGTCTGGGAAATTGGGAGGGGGGATTTTAGAGAGAGGTGAAAGTTTAGACATAACAACATTCTTCTTCTGAGTCAAGGTGATGCCATCCTGCACCTGGGATAGGAGTGGTTGAAGGAATGTCTCCAGTTGGCACAATCGGTGATTGGACTATGTGACGGACTGATGGGTGCAGGGGATGGGTTTTGGATTTCAGATACGAAGGGAAAACCCGGAACTTTCAGATTTGGATTTTCCCAGAAGTGCCAACATGACTTCTCTAAATAAATTCTTACTTGGATGAACTTTGTCTCTGAGGGCTGAATGAAGATGGGGAAGTTTCTTTGGAATGCTGACATGTCTAGCTGGGACTAGAGCTTACAGTCTTCCGGTATCTAGCTTGGGACCTTAACCACTACAACAAACTGGCTGTCAGTGAGCCCTCAGTAGCCTCTTCATGTATGTATGTATGTATGTATGCATGTATGTATGTATGCATGTATATTTTGATAAACGATCAAGGGCACTGGGCAGCTATTTTATTGTTTACATTTTTAAAAAGTTGATTTTTAAGGAGTTGGAAATTGGTTATGCCTTATTCTATTCACTAACCCAGAGTCATTTGAGGGGGGATTCATTCATTTGAAGGTCCTCAGAGTGACAGAGTGTGAGAAGGCTGTGTTACTTGCTTAGGCAGGCAGCCTCTGCGGACTCCACCCAGTGCATCCTACCACTTTGAGGAAGCACTGAGGATACTATTTATGAGGTGACTAGTAAATTGCTTGGCTGGAGAAACAGAACAGGGTTCCTGATGGTGGTGGGGAAGGGGCACATGGGAGTATTCATTCAGGGCAGATGGGG
>JANHJO010002223.1:28864-40262 GCA_032468235.1 Pseudoxyrhopus heterurus | reverse complement strand
CTCCTCTCCAGGGAGGTTTAGGCTCTTTAAAGAGCCCTCGGGCAGGGAAGCCTGGGTCGGGTCTGCAGAGGTAGCAGACCCGACGTCCAGCTCCGTCAAAGTCCAAACTGGAAGTCAACCTGGTGACTATCTAATAACCAGGTGACTGATCTAATAATGAACCAATTCTCCATCTCGAAGATAAAAGATCAGATAGTCCATTTCCTTCAGGATATGAAGATCTGTAGAAGTTGGTAGACAAAATAGAAATTTATGCACAGACATGCTGTCACATATCCATATAAAATAACAAATGTCTGGAGAACTTTTGCAAACATCAGGAGAAAAACCTTTCTACATTTAAATGCCACAAGAGAGAAAAACATGACATTCAGCAATTCTGCACAGCCCATAAAATAATCCCAGTCATCAATTATATCTGTAACCAAATTTGTAATACAGGCCTAGATATAGCCCAGTCACAAATTAAGTAGTATTTCACATACTACAGCAGCTACTTTAATGCTGGAAAGTCAGTGGTGTCACTCTGTCATATATTCCAATGCTAGTTTTTTTGGAACAAGTGTAAAGCAAACTCCAAGCCCCCTAAAGAGAATTGCTAGGTAGCTACTAAGTAATTCATTTCTATCTTCAGTGTCACACAGCAGACCAGACCAGGAAACAAAACTCCACAGGAAGACTAGAACAATACTTTAGTGAAATGGGCTATAATAACAAAATCTCGCCAGCCTGATTATGCTTTACCTTCTCTCCACCAGGGAGGAGTTTGGTATGAGTCATTTCCAAATATTATCTTGCTTCCCTGAACTTAAAGAATGTTCTTTGCTCTGTAAGGTTCTCCAACCCTACTTTCCTCAGGGGTGGGATGGACCGAAATAACACGCCTGAGACAAGGTTTGTAACAATAAAGTTACGCTTTATTGCGCTGGCCAGTCAAGAAGCAGGCAAACTTCCCCCTCCTAGACAGGTTTCGGAGGAGAAAGAGAGCAAAGAACCAAATTATACACAAGTTTTTATAATGTTTTTACAAGGAGACGGAAATACAACCTTGACAGTAATTTAATCATTGCAAACATAGTACCAGGCTCTTAGTGACAATATGTTCCCTGAAGATAAGTTTCCTGTGTAACAGTTCCTGTGGTTAGGACAGGACAACGACAGATAATGTTCCTGCAAATGTTTATGCCCACATGTACAGATAAAGTTCCCCATAGGTGTCTTCTGCCCATCCTTGGTCTTATCAGCTGAGATAGGGGAGTCTGACTCGCAGCTTCGAAGGCTTTTACTCTGATTTATAAAACAGTGTCAGTATAAGTACAATTATCCAAATCTATTACCCTATAGCTTATACAATGGTTCTTGCATAACTGCCAAGGTCATCTTCTCTTCTGTCTACAGTAGGGGTGCCCAACCTCCAATCCATGGACTGGTACCAGTCCACAGCATGCCAGAAACTGGGCTGCTCAAACAAGGATACAGGCAGCACATGAATCCATGCCACCCACAGTCCATGGAAAAGCCTCTCTCCATGGAACCGGTACCTGGTGCCCAAAAGGTTGGGGGCCACTGTTCTACAGACATCAATTATCAGCTTTGGGTTTTGGAAAATTCACTAGCTAGAGCATTGAGGAATCCATTTCTAAGAATGGGCCATCTTAGGATCTCTCACCCATATTTATTTATTTTATTTATTTATTGTTGATATTTATATGCCGCCCCACTCCCGGAGGATATCATGGGAGATGATGCGATAAGAGAAGATTCATTCAACTGTGATTGAACCATGACGATGAAATAACACTACCTGCAATGAGGCAATACTAATTATTCAGTGAAGGCCAAATTAGGTCATTCTGGGATATTTCAGTTGCCTATACATGTCCTGTATGTCATACGTTACCTGGGGGTTTCTTCAATCCGGTGCCCTTCAGTAAGTTTTTTAATAGAGCAATCTCTAGTCCAGTGATGTTGGACCTATGGCACGTGTGCCCAAAGTGGCACGTGGAGCCATGTCGCCCGGCACGCCAGCTGTTGCCCAGCTCCACTGTTCATGCGTGCGCGACCCCCAGTTTTTAGCCCCCCAAAAGCCGAAAAACAGCTGTTTTTCGGCTTTTGGGGGACTAAAAAGGGGGGGTGCACACATGTGTGCATGGCTCCCTGGAGCCTCCCACACATGCACACATGGCCACGAGAGGCCCCCCCATGCATGCATGCGCAACCCCTGGGTTTTTAGCCCGAAAAAGAGCCGAAAAACAGCTCTTTTTCGGGCTAAAAACCTGGGGGTTGCATGTGCATGCGCGGGGGGGGCGCATGATGCATTGTGGGTGGGGGGCACACAGGAGCGCACGCATGCAAGCACGCACACAATTTGGCATGTGAACCGAAAAAGGTTCAACATCACTGCTCTAGTCTATACTGACTGAATCCAACATATCTGGAGGCACCATCTTGAGGAAGGTTACTTTATTCAGATTTTGACTTTTATTACAGCCACCCCCAGTCCTATGGCAAAATTTCCCAATGGCCAGGATTAACTAGAGGTTATAGGAGTTGAAGTCAAAGACACCTACTTATAGGGCGCAAGGTAGAAAAACACCGAGGCTACTTCTGAACAGCGGAGTAACTTTTCTTTGGCTTCCCTGAGCAGTTGTGGCCTCCCGCTTGTGAGGTACTGTATGGCTTTCTGCCCAGTGAGGTCAGAACATAGTAGTGGCTGTGGGCGTTATATATCCTCCTCCTGTCTCAACTTGGTGCAAAACTTCCCAAGTCTTGTGTGTGACTATGAATTGGGGTGGTATAACTTATTTGGAAATTCAGTAGTGAATTTTGGGCAAAATGATGGGTTCTCCATGGGGGGGGGGGGAATTCTCCATTCGCGCTTCCTCTGGAAACCTTTTCAGTTCCGCAAGATCGCCTTCCTCTTTTCTCCTCCCACATCCGCCTCTCCTCTACCAGCCACCCGCCTTTTCCCAGACCTTGGATCGCCACCGCCGCCTGCAGAAGCCAGAACTAGGGCGGTGGAAAAACGAGGAATCCGCTCGCCAGGAAAGGGAGCCCGAGCCTAGGAGAATTCCTCCTCTCCTTCGCGCCTGCCTTCGCCTTCAGTCAACTCGCCTCAAGCGGCTGCCCCGCGAGAGGGGAAGCCTTTCTTGATCGGTGGTGGAGGAGGAGGAACAAAGAGGAAGCAGTTGGCGGTGAACGCTGTTAGTCTCTTTACGGAAGAGTGTCAGGCTTAGAGGAACGAAGAGCCCCGGATAAACAGGGCCTCGATGGAAGAGGAGCGAACGGCGAGGTTTTGGGTCGCCGCCTCTCCCTCTTCCTCTCCGAGAGAGAGGATGTTTTCAAGAAGCGCTCGGTGGGCAAATTCAACAGTGGAAGTTTAAGCTCCTCTTAGCATCGCTTATCACGGTATCCTTTTGTTTGTTAGGCAGGAAAACATTTTCTGCACCCGCAGGGAATTAGGGGCAGGTTGAAAATCCGAGAGCAGATCGGTGTGTGTCAGAACTGGTAGAAAAGAAAGGTATATTCTGGTGCTAATTTCCTGAATTTAGTGAGCAAAGATCGAGTTGGTTAGTTTTTGCACATCGCGCAAACTGCTCCTGGATTACAATCAATCCTACAATTGTGTGGGGTGCAGATTTGTCAGGAGAATAATCCTATACCCATTTAATTCAGAAATAACCTGACTTCTTCCTTGAGGTAAATGGGTATTGAGAAGGACTCAATAGCTGGACAAAAATGCCAAGATCACTGGGCAGGATTTAGGAAACTGAAACCGGCAGGAAAACAATAAACTCTGCTGCTGAGTTATAGTTGCTTTGAACATGGAATAATGCTGGGCCAAGAGGAATTAGGAAGTGTGCTGGAATATGACCGCGCAGGGTTGGCTTACTAAAAATATAGTATTTGGCTTCAGGTGTGGAAATCGTCCCATGTGTAGCAGAGCTGGGCTATGAAATGAAATATATCAATAATCAGGTTAAGTTTAAGGAATAGATTCCATAAAGACAGGTACAATACAAATTGTACATTGCAAAGATGGGTACAGTACAAATACAGTTTTGTTTGGCAATCACTATATTGGCAACTCAGTCATTATGTGAAGCGGTCATTAAGTGAAATTGTGATTGCTTATGATCCTACTTCAGTTTTCTTTTGTTCTACAGACTTGCAAAGGTTGTAAATGCAAGGATTAGTCATAAAATTACCCTTTCACCACCATAATAACTGTGAAAGGTCCCTAAAGGAGGTCGTCATTAAATGACTTCCTGTAGCAAAGGTCTCAAGCTAGGAGGAAATCTAAAACTGTTGCTTCACAATCCTAGGAGACAGGAGATGTTGGATGAATCCTGTTTTTATGCTTTATTTATACAGTACTGCCCAAAATGTTAGGCAGTTGTGCAAAAATGCTGTAAATTAAGAACAGGCTTTCAAAAATAGGTTTAAATGGAAAGTAAATGAACAGAAGAGAAATCCAAATCAAATATTTGGCCTGACCATCCTCTGTCTTCAAAAGAGCATCAATGCTTCTAGGTATACTTGTACATAGTTTTTGAAGGAACTCAGCAAGGTTCTTTCAGGTTGTTCCAAATACTTTGGAGAACTAATCATAGATCCTCTGCGGATGTAAGGCTGCCTCAGATCCTTCTGTCTCTTCATGTAATGCCAAACAGACTCAATTATGTTGAAATCAGTGGGGGGCTCTGTGGGGGCCATACCATCACTTGGGTGGCATAGAAGTCCCAACAAATAAATAAATCACTTGCAGGATTTCTTGTTCTTCTTTATGAAGAGCTGAAGATAGTTTTAATGACATTGGCTGTATGTTTAGGGTCATTGTCCTGCTGCAGAATAAATATGGGGACAATCATAACTGATGGTATAGAAATGATGGATAAATATCTGCCTGTATTTCTCAGCACTGAGGACACCATTGATCTGGACCAAATCTCCAATTCCATTTACAGAAATGCAGCCAAACCAGCAAGGAACCTCCACCATCTTTCACTGTTGCCTGCAGACACTTATTATTGTACTGATCTCCAGTCCTTCGGCAAACAAACTGCCTCCTGCTACAGCCAAATCTTTCAGATTTTGACTCATCAGTCCAGGGCAACTGCTGCCATTTTCCTGCACCCCAGTTCTATGCATGTTTTCATGCATAGTTGAGTCGCTTTAGCCTTCTTTCCACGTTGGAGGTATGGCTTTTTGGCCGTTAGTCCTTTCGTGAGGACCACTTCTGGCCAGATTTTTATGGACAATAGATGGGTGTATCTGGGTCTCACTGGTTTCTGCCATTTCTGTACTTATGGCACTGTTGGACATCTTCCGATGTTGAAGGGAAGTAAGCATGCTGTGTCTTTCATCTGCTGCATTAAGCTTCCTTGGCCATCCATTGCATTTACAGTCTTCAATGTTGTGCTTCTTTAAAAGAGCTTGAATAGCACATCTTGAAACCCTGGTCTGCTTTGAAATCTTTGCCTTGTTGAGGCAATATAAATACCTTTTGTCTTACTCCTGTGCTCAGTTTTGACCTGTGACATGAAACTGTCTCCCGCAACCTCACCTTAGTAGCAGAGTTTGGTTGTTCCTCCTGACTTGGTTTTAAGCCTCCTGCACAGCTGTTTCTGTTTCAGTTAATGACTATGTTTCAACCTACATATGAAACTGATGATCATTAGGCCCTGCTTGGTATAATTGGTTAATCATACTACCTGCCTCTAATCCAATAAAATCCTTGACTTTGTGCAAGTGTAAGAACTGATGCTATTTTGAAGACGAAAGAGTGGTCACATTAAATACTTGTTCATTTGCTTTCGATTTTGTTAAAATAAACTATTAACACTTCTGTTTCTGAAAACATTCTTAATTTTCAGCATTTTTGAACAACTGCCTTAACATTTTTGCACAGTACTGTATTTGAATTTTTATGGTGTGTCTCCTACCCGCCCGCCAAGCTGAGTAACGTTAGTTAAGGTGATTATTTTTAGCATAACAATGTCATAATGCTAATCTGGGATTCATCTTCCAGAATCTTAATTTAGACTGAAGTCATACACTTTTTGGCAATAAAGCCTATTGAACATAATGACGTTTCTGAATATAATCTAAAATACACATCTGATTGTGTGGTTTGTTCAGTATTCTGTTTGTAATAGTGGTCAGTCAGATGTTTCTAAGAATTTCTCCTCTGGGTAGGAATAGTTCTTTCATTCATTCAAACTGTTGGTGTCTCCTTAACTGTGTACATGTTTACGTTATATGTAATAGGAATACCTGGAAATCTAATATAATCCTCTTTCTTGAGATCTGAAAGAAGCCTGCAAAAAAACCATGGCAGAAAATTTAAATGAGGCTGTGAAAAAAGGTGATCTTCAGCTTGTTCAACAGCTGTTGGAAGGTGGAGCAGATATTAATGCAAAGACGGAACATGGCTGGACACCTCTCCATAGTGCTGTACAAAGAAATTCTGAAGAGATTGTTAACTTTCTGCTAGAAAATGGAGCCGATCCATTAGCAAGGAAGGGTAATGGTGCTACACCTTTTATTTTAGCAGGAATCACAGGTAATGTGGACCTTTTGAAACTTTTTCTTGATAAAGGCTCATGTATTAATGAGTATGACATCAATGGCTTCACAGCATTCATGGAGGCTGCTTGCTACGGGCACGAGAAGGCCCTTAAATTTTTATATAAGAATATGGCAGATGTAAATCAGCGCCGTGAAGTTGATGAGACTAAAAAGGCTGTGAAAAAAGGAGGTGTGACAGCTCTAATGGATGCTGCCAGTCATGGCCATTTTGCTTTGGTCAAAATCTTGGTTGAGGAAATGGGTGCTGATGTAAATATCTGTGACAATCAAGATGGAAATGCCTTGGTTCATGCTCTCTCTGAGGACAAAGACTCTCTCTCTGAGGACAAAGACTGCAATAAAGGCAGAGAAGACTCGGCCCTTTTCCTTTTGAAAAACAAAATTGATGCCAACAAGAGGGATACCAATGGGAAAACTGTGCTCATATTGGCTGTTGTTAGAAAAAGCCTGGACCTTGTGAAGGCCATATTAGAATTAGATGAAGTTGATCTTAACGATGCTGATGAAAATAACGAAACAGCATTGCATGTAGCAGTGAAGAAGAAAAACGAAGCAATAGCAAAGCTACTATGTGAAAAAGGAGTAAGAGTAGATGATGATGTCCTGGATATTGCCCGTAGAAGTTACCAATTCAATATGATAGAACTTCTTCAGAAATACGAATCACCGGACAGTCCAAGACAGCCAGAAATATGTAAAGAATTCTCTAGCAATCGCTGGAGATCAAAACTCCAGAAACTCAATCAAATGCATCGTCCTATGATTGGCAAGCTCAAGATCTTTCAATATCAAGATTTATGGATCCAGAAGACCAGCCAAGGAGGGGTCTACCTGGGATTCTATGATGGAGAAGAGGTGGCGGTGAAGGTATTCCGGAAGGATGCAGAAAATGTCAAGCGAGAAAAAGTGTGCCTCGAAAAATGCCGAACCAGCAAATACCTGGTGAAATTTTGTGGCTGGGAAGAGAGGAAGGCCTGTCTCTACCTGTGCCTCTCCTTGTGCGAAAAGAATCTTCAAGAGTACTTCAAGGAAGAAAACAACACAACTATGGAAAGCAAAAAGATTCTTAAAAAAATATTTCAGGCTGTACAGGAACTTCATGCATTTGGATTTGGCCATCAGGAATTGCACCCAAGTAACGTTTTGATAGGTTGGTGTTTTCTTTGGCAGTCTGCCCATTTATTCTAGTGCAATCCATTTATGGGCTGTATATGGAACAGCAGATTCACAATATTTTGTTGCCAAGAGCGTTTTGTTGTTTTCAGCCTTCCCTATATAATGTTACAAAGCCCCAGTTACAAACCATTAACAATTTCATCATCATAAGTGTCAAAACTGCTTATCATTTAAAAAGGTCCCAGGGTCACCCCAAGGTAGTTTTGTCTGGTCATTTGTACCATAAAAGAGAATTTCGGTACCCCATGAAAGTTGATGATTTCCTTCTCCTCTAACAGTGTTGTGAAATGAAGGTTTAGAAAGGAAAGGACGAGATCTCATTTTTGTAGTTGAAGGTTGAAAGGTTGAGAAGAGGTGATGACTGGTCCCCATCATACTGTATTCCCATCAGGGACTTTCCCTCCATTCTAAAACCAATATTGGCAATGATTTGGTTTTAGGAAGAAACTACCTGTAGTGACTGCATGGTGAGGAGAAGTCAACAGTGATTTATTTTTCTGTGCAATCCTTCAATTCAGATTCAATTCCATTCATTCAAATATCCCATTATTTTATACATGAACAGAAAAAGCCTTTCATATCTACATTAGCTGAGGAGGTTCACCCATTCTGAGCTCATTAGAATGGAAAAGAAGGGTAAATTCCCTTCTCTCATATTAGCTGATGCTGCCCGATAATCTGGGCAGCTCAAAACAATCAAGGAAATTGCAAAAAAATCCAATAAAACAGGGGTGTCAAACTTGCAGCCCGTGGGCCGAATGTGTCATGCAGTGGCCACGCCCACCCCCGGTTTAGCAAAGGGGAAATGTCACGTTACATCATGTGATGACAACATGACACTGCGAGTTTGACACCCCTGTAATAAAAGATAAAAATGAAAGAGGGTAAGTCTTCCAAAAGCCTAAACTGCGGTTATTTTTTTCATCATAGTTAGTGAAAACAAAACAGCTTCGTTAACTCTGTGTGAAATCGAATTGGTTCACTGCTGGTGGGAATGTTCATTTCAGTGCAAGAATATTTCTCCCATCCCTTCCGCAAAATCTGGACCATCCCATCCCATCCATCAAAATCAGAACCCTCAGAAGGGCCTGGAGAGAAAGACAAGTTAAAATTGTATTGTGTGAGCAGAACTGGTTCCTGGATAAATGTACAGTTTGAAAGTAGCTTGTTTATTAAAAACTGTTTATATTAAATTGTCTAGGCTAATATTGTAAGGTGCCCAGAGTTATTGTGTGGCAAGATGGGCAGCTAATAAATTTTACAAATAAATAAGTAAAAATAAACCTACATTTAATCAAAAGCAAATATAAAAATTAACAAGCTTCTCTTGTGTCATAGGCAATGAATATGAATAGGATAATACATTCTCATAACACTGCAATAATGATTTAATATTTTAAGTAAATCAACTCACTTGTGCATTAGGTTGAATTAAGTAAGACAATATTTCCAAAAACAGATCACTTGCCTTATGCAAAATAAATGTGTTTTGCTGATGGGTCTGTTCTCAAAAGATAGTGGTAAAATTGTTGCCATTACTTCAATTCAGTTTTCAAAGAATTTATACTTTCTATAAATATCTCTATAAATTCCTTTTTTACTTTGTTAGATGTCACTGGCAAGATTTTCCTAGCAGACTTTGATAAGAGCAGAGAAATAACTGAGGATACAAAATATTCTGTAATCTCAGAAGATCTACAGGTAAATAATTATCTGTCTCCAATCTTCTACATTCCGCAGAATGTTAAATCTATATCTATAAAAGATAAGTCCGGGGAGGGATGTGTGTTTGTATGTGCTCTATACAATCCTACACGGAGCAAACAATCTTGCCCAAACTTGGCACATACACAGTTTACCGTTGTAAGATCAGCACTGTGGGGGTCCCAAATGCGTTTGGGGTGTCTTTGCCCCTGAAAAAGGGTGCCAAAGTGGACACACACACCAAACTTTCATTGCCAAGTTCAACTGCACATGTGCAGAGACCTCTGCAGTCACTGAGGCACCAACAGCCAATACAGACAACACATGCAAATTGGAGGCTCTCCAGCCAATAGAGGCAAGGAATGCAAATCGGGCTAAGAACGCTGGAAATTGTAGGCTGCAGCATTCCCTGCTTCCAGCATATGTATGTATGTATATATGTTCTGTATACACTCTTCAACGGCTTGACCAATTTCAACCAAAGTTGGTACACAGATAACTTACCCTCTGGAAACAAATACTGTGGGGGTAAGACAACCCTAACACCCCTCGGAGGGGTGTGCCTTAAAGATAGTGGAGTTGCCATGTGTGTGTGTGTGTGTATGTTCTAGTATAACTCTGGAACGCCTCGAGCAATTTCAGCCAAACTTGGTACATAAATGACTTACCCTCTGGAAACAAACACTGGGGGGGTAAGACAGCACTAACACCCCTCGGGGGTTGTGCCTTAAAATAGTGGACTTGCCATGGTAACAGCTTCACAGTACTCCACAAGGGGCCTCCCTCTGACTTGTGACACTGCATGAGAGAGCAGCGTGAGACCCGACTAAAGAATAAGAGACATAGAGCTACTACATCTAGAGCTTCACAGACAGTACAACAGCGCGAATCCCGACTACAGGATTTTCCTGTCAAATACAGAATTGGGATAAATAAAATACCTGGGCAACCATGGGTTATTGGCTACTTTTCAAATATATCCCAATTTATCTGCCAGTTTTCTCTACCAGTAGAAACACAAAGTTACACCTGTATATAATAGAAGATGCTGGATTTGGTTTGTTGCAGGAATCTCTAGCATTTTGGAGGCTTTTGTTGGTTCACAATGCGACAGTTGTTATGTTACTTTACTGTTTCATCTCCAATAGTTGCTGTTTTTGCTTCCCTCCCACTCTAAACATTGTCTATTTACACAGCAACGATGCAACCTCAGAAGGAAAAGAAAGCCATTCTTCACACAGGATCTGATTTAGAAACTTCTAGGGACATAAAGACGCTGAGCTTGTTGATCAGAAAGGTCAGCAGTTCGGCAGTTCGAATCCCCAGCGCCGCGTAACGGAGTGAGCTCCCGTTCCTTGTCCCAGCTTCTGCCAACCTAGCAATTCGAAAGCATATAAAAATGCAAGTAGAAAAATAGGGACCACCTTTTGTGGGAAGGTAACAGCGTTCTGTGCGCCTTTGGCGTTTAGCCATGCCGGCCACATGACCAGAGAGACATCTTTGGACAGTGCTGGCTCTTTGGCTTTGAAATGGAGATGAGCACCGCCCTCTAGAGTCAGGAACGACTAGCACATATATGCGAGGGAACCTTTACCTTTAGGGACATCTATTCTCGGATTGTAGACAACTGGAGTTGTGATTTCCTTCCTCATTCTGGTCTTTTTTACACGTTTCTCCTGAAGAGGCTTTTTTGTAACCCATCCACACCCTGGGGTTGAGCTGTAGAAATTGATCCATCTCAACCAAGGCGTGGGAAAATTATATATCTCTGTTGTCTAGCAAAACTGCCTTCTTATCCTGAAGTCTCTCTGAAGAGTGCTTTGAATTACTAGCTTTTAGTGTCAGGATGCTGGCCTTCTCCCTGCTATGATCTGACAAATGGTGTCTTCGTTGTTTAGGATGGATGTTCAGATATCTCTGTTATTCT
>JANHJO010002222.1:101682-117943 GCA_032468235.1 Pseudoxyrhopus heterurus | reverse complement strand
CTGACATTGTAAACCGCTTAGAGAGGGTTGCAAGCCCTGATAGGCGGTATATAAATACAGTGCTATTGCTATATTCTCCCCCCAATTCTAGGATCTGCTCTTCTCCCTCTTGTCAGAAGTTAAACTATATCCTATTTCCATTTGTTACCAGGAAAACACAAAATTAAAACACAGTTTGTCTGAACTCCCTCCTACTAAAGGCCATTACAGAGTCTATACGGAAGCCAGTATGGATTTTACACAAATTGTGCCAGAGTAACCTGATTTCTTTCTTTGATGGACTTACTAGCTTAGTAATTAGGGGAATGGTGTAGATATAGTGTACCTAAATCTTAGCAAGCCATTTAATGAAATGCCTTGAGATATAAAATAGTAAAATAGGGCCTATATAATACCACTGTATCTAGTTGAGTGCCACAGGGGTCCATTCTGGACCTAGGGCTGTTCAATACTTTTATTGAAAGACATAAGTTTGCAGATGGCACAAAGATGGAGGAGGTAGCTAATACTTTAGATGAAAGAGAGAAGATTCAAAGAATCTAAGCAGACCTGAGCAGTAGACTGAAATTAAAAGGATGGAATTTAACATGAAGACGTCTAAAGTTCTGTATCCAGGCAACAAAACTCTAAGGTACAAATATAGGAGAACTTATTTGGCAGTAGTACAGGATCACGGCTGTCCCTCCTGTCTATAAGTTAAACATGGGCCATCAGTATGATGCAGCTGCTAAAAGGGTAAATGCTATCTAGGGATGCATTAACGGGAGCATAGAGTCCAGATCATGGTTATTAAGTGTTTCACTTTGTTCTGGCCAGACCCTGTGAGGTGGATTGGGTCTAGTTTTGAGTTGAATTCGAAAAGGACAGTGGCAAAAGGAATAGGCTTCAGTAGCATCAGCTACTAAGATAATGAAGAGTCTGGAAAGCAAGATATTTCACAAACAATTAAAGGAACTACGTTTGGCCTACAGAAAGGACAACTGATGGAAGATGTTACAGTAGTGTTTAAATATGGGATGACTTGTCAACCAGAAACAATGGGTTAAAATTACAAGGAAAGAGCTATCAGGAGGAACTTCCTTACTGTACTAGAAATGGAACAGGCTGTCCTATGAACTGGCAGGATTTCCTTCAGAAGTGGTCTTCAAACACCAACTGGGTGGACATTTGTCAGAAATGCTGTAGCAGAACCTACACTAGGCAGGGGGCTGGATTAGATAGCCTCTCATGCAATGATTCCATATTATATTACGCAAACTGGTATACAAAATGACACAATAAATGTTCATAATAACTTAATGGGCAAAAATATGGATAAACAAAGAAAAATCTTTGATCCATCCATTCGTAACGGATATGAGTTCCAATGAATCTATCTATGTACTATTAAAACTCCCTTCGTGTTTAACTGTTTTTCTGTTTTTTGCCCTCATGTTAATCCAGTGCACACTGCATTATAGTGCATCAGGTTTTGAACCAAGGTATCTAAAATCCACTAACTTAAAGAATGTGTGTGTGTGTGTGTGTGTAAATCTGGCATCCATTACTCCTGTGGAACTGAAATTCCCACAGTGTTCAGGCCAGTTTTATTTCCAACGTTGTGGCTGATGCAACATCCCCATTCCCACATGAACTTGGTTTCTGATGTTCCCTGCTAGCTTCTCACCATGGGAGAAGTTTTTCATAATCAATGGGGAAGCCAGCAGGAAATTGGAAGTCCCTCTCATTCCCACTGCTTTTTTTTTTTGCCCACCATAGTCATTCTATTGATCTGGTTAGGGAAGTATATATTGACATATTATTGAAGTTCATTTGTCACTACAATTATACTTCTATTTATGATATCCAGTCTTCTTAAATGATTGCAAGACCGTCTAATGTTGGAGGGAAATGGACAGCCTAAAATTCAATGTTCGTTTTGGTCACATCTGGCTGCACTATCTTTTTCTAAAAGGATGACTCAATGGGTCACAGGGTTCTCTTGTACTTTATATTTGCAAGCTCCTGATCCTATTAGCCCTATTGACTTCAATAGGTTGTGATTGAATTCATTCACCCTCAGAGTAGCTAGAAGTTGCTATTCTTGTTCAAATCCCACAGATCTCCTGTTTGATGTAAGATTGACAAAAGATGTTTAGAAATGGTTGAATTTGGAAGAAGAAGGGTACTATAGTTTAGAAATGATAATTCAGTCTCAGTGCATTGTTATCAAAGCTTGCATAGCTTCAGGTTATCCTGAAGGAAATGTTTTTAATCCTTCGATTTTCATGAATATCAAATCTGCTGTGGAATGTTTGTAATAGAAAGAGGGAAGGGGTATGTATGTTTTTAAAATGAACAGCATAATAGTTCATGATGATTTCTAGGGAAAGTAAAAAATAGCAATAGCACTGTATTTATATACCGCCTATCAGGGCTTGCAACCCTCTCTAAGCGGTTTACAATGTTAGCATAAAAAAGCAATGTTATATTTGACTAACCCCTAGAAATGCATACTGTGAATCACATATTGCTTTAGAAAGCAAATGAGACCAAAGAGATGGAGCATTTAATTTTAAGGGGTGAGAAATGATGTTCTAAAGAACCAAAAAACTGTTAAAACATATGTGCATATGAAAATAAAAGAGGACTGCTCCTAAAATCATGTGTTTGTGTGTATTCAAGGGATGAGAGGAATATAGATAGTGAAACAATGGAAAGTTCCTTCAGTTCATTGAACTGAATCCAAAGTTAGATTATATCCATTTAAATCAGTGTAGATAAGTTACATATGACTAAATAGATTATCTCGAAAGATTTATCTTAAATACAACAAAAAATTTACCTCTAACACAATATAGGAAATCAGCATTTCTATATGATTTTATAAAACATGTAAAGTATTACATTTTCAATTAAGTAACCTCTCATGAGGAATCCTTCACAATCAGAAGTTTTATAAACGTAGCATAAATGCATTTTGATCAATTAGCACCTGCTTTGTGGTAACAAATATTTACCGAGTGAAGATTTTGCTCTAACTCCTTTTAATCGATCTGCATCTTGGTCCATATGTGAACCCAGAAATGGAGAAATTGACTAATGTTTCACAATATTGTCCCAATTTTTTTTCCTGGCTAATAATATACAAGTCATGCAAAAGGATGTGGGATAGTCAGCATTTTCCTCCTTTCTTTCTGTCAAGCCAAATCAAATGTATCAATAGACTTTTGTCACATCCAGCCTGCCGATTTTATTGCAAGACAGATGCAATCAGCATTATGCATTTTAATCAAGTCGGGGGTCAATACAAATTAAATATTGACAGGAATACCTTGACCATTACAAGGGCAGTAGAAACCCCTGAAATATTTTAAACACTACCTTTATGCCAAGAAATTTCTCCAACGAGTCCACTGTGTAGGTCAGTTGTATAATGACGCTGGACTTTGAAGATCAGGTTTTGTATGTAAAGAAAAGATGCCTGCGGCTTATGCAATAAAAAAGAAATCCTGATATTGGATTAAGCAGCAACATTAGACAGAGTTTTTTTTTAATGAGCGGCCATTTTTAATGACCTTTGACCTGCCATAAAGTAAGAGAAATGGCAATGGGTTAAGATTATTTTGAGAATGTAATATATAGTCATAATGAAAACCATGGCATTTGGTTAACGATCAATTCATGCACTAGATTTCTCAGTTATACCTCACAATGTGCTCCTAATTCAGTATTTTACTTTAGGGTTTGGAAATATAGAAATCCTGGTACAGAATCCAGCTTGAAAATCATGTGCCATGCCCACCCCTGTTATTAACAGGTGATAGTATTCGAAGTCCTGTATTTAACCCCTTAGGATTTTTTCAGAAGTTCCACAAAGGCTTATTGCATGTAATTTAATAACTATGAAACTGCTAAGGAACATCATAAGGAGAGTTAGAGTCAAGTTGCCATTAATATTTCTCCTTCTCTGCAAGCTCAGAATTAAAAAAAAAAAAAGGCCTACAATATCTGCATTGCTGCACACTCTAATAAGGGCACGGAAATAAAGAATAAGTCAAGATGGATTTTGGTTAATAGGGACATTTTTGTGTTTCTATAAGACGGACTTCAGAATTAGGGAGATATGATGATTCTGTATAAAGTCACACTCATTCTTAATGAACAGATTTTCAAATCTGTGGGATGCTGGCTATCTTGTAGTGGACACACCATCTGCACCCCTGCCTGGTAGAGAGAGACCTGATGTTGGAGGCATATGTGCTAGTAACTTCAAATTTTCATGATTGCAATGTGCTTTTTTGTAAATCAGCTTTGAAGATGGTCTGAAAGTTGCAAAAGGTGGCAGCATAGGCAGCAGAAGTCACACCAATTGCCAGTAATTCTATTAATATAATCCAAAGTGCTCACTTTAACTACAAAGACCTAAGCAGCTTAGGACATAGAATAAGTTGGAAGGGATCTTGGAGATTATCTAGTCCAACCTCCTGCTCAAGCAGGAGACCCTATACCATTTCAGACAAATGGCTGTCCAATCTCTTTTTGAAAGCTCCCAGTGATGGAGCACCCACAGCTTCTGAAGGCAAACCATTCCACTGGCTGATTTTCCTCACTGTCAGGAAATGGACACTGTCAGTTCTAGGATGCTTTTCTGTTTGATTAGTTTCCACCCATTGTTTCTTGTCCTGCCTCCTGGTGCTTTGGAAAATAGTTTGATCCCCTCATCCTTGTGGCAGCCCCTCAAAAATTGGAACATTGCTATCATGTCTTCCCTAGTCCTTACATCCAATTTATTTATTAGATTGCCTTTTCTCATATAGTCTACTACATACACTGTGGCAGAGTACTTTCTGAAGATTCTGCTATGGATATGTCAATAGTAAATTCTATCATTATCAATCAAATTCTATCGAACAAATTGCCAATGAGATTGAGTCAAGCCTCTTCCTTATATCTTTTTATATAGATATGGGCCTATATCCATACATAGACAATTTTGAGGTTTTTTTTTTAAAGGATTTTATGCTGCTAGTCCTTTTAAGGAATAGAGATGGAGATACAGACATACACAAAAACACACAATATACACAGTTATTTAGGAGGGATGGTATATAAGTGTGCAAACTAAAAGAATAATCCTTTGTAGGAAGAAATGGAGAAAGCGTAGTTTTACTAATTCTGCTTAATCTCTGTCTTTTGACAACATGATGCTCTTTTGGACAGTGTCTGTAGTTCGGGCACTTCATTCTACAAGTGAGGAGAGATCCATTTTGTCCTTATGCCTTGAAAATCTAGTTGCTGTAATGGACTATTCTATTGCAAGATACTATTTTCTTCTGGATCTCTTCAAACATTTAACTATCGGCATGAGGGTTTTTAGATAAATATGATGAATGCAAAGTAGTGCAAGAATGGAAGATGAGGAAAGACCTGGCCCATAGAATCGCCAAGAGTCGGACACAACTGAATAGATAACGTCGTCATTATCATCATCATTATTGAACCAACCATTATTGGTTCAACTGAGTTGGAACCAAGAGAAGGTATACATATTCAGAAGCAGAGTCTGCAGTCTGGAAAGCAGGAAACTCAAATTCAACCCAGAGAAGAAAAATACTCTATGGATAGGGTGATTTCCACAATAACTCTAATGGATGTGGGAGACAGGGAGAAAGGACTCAGCTGGGGAAACAGTCAGATAAGAAACAACTTAGCCAGCGGCAGGAACCCAAAATGAATCCTCCCTAGTTTCCTGTGTTGTGAGGGGATGGGGAGAGAGAGATATGATCATACTTGCAAGATTTTATTAATGTAACCTTACAATAAAGAGAATTAACTCATCTGACCATGTTTCCTATCTGATCCACCTCACAAGAATGATAAGAACTGAGGGATTTGTTTATTCTAATTTAAATTACACTACTTTCCAAATACTATACTGAATCGTATTCCTAGAATTACTGTTGTCATTAAAGTCCAAGCAATTTCTGTCTTCAGGACTGTATAAGAGATGATCAGGCTGAGCCCGATGGAGGGGTCAAATGGATCATCAGTATTTAGTCCCTTCTCAGAGGTGCCTTTTTCAGAAGGCAACTGGACTGTTTTTCCCTTGAAGAAGAAGATATTTCACTTCTCATCGAAGAAGCTTCAACAGTTCTATTGAATTCCTTGAGTCTTTCATGCCCCCAAGAGATCTAAGACCAACCACCTTCAATTCCATTGACCTTTATCTACTACCAATTTGCTTTGATTGTTAGTGGTTCACATTCCTGCAGAGAGCTTTAGCATACAATGAATATATATTTATTTGAACTGTCTGGACTCCTAATTTCCTCCGCTTGACAAACTGTGATTATTACCCTCAGATTGTATGTTACATATTCCATTTAGCCTGGCTACTGTAATCCATGAATTGGCAATTTCCCATTTGGATTATTATAATATGCCTATGGCTGTCATGCCTCCAGTTGATGAAGAACATAGTGGCTCGGGTATTAAATGGGATGTTATGTACATATTGTATCTGTGCTGAAGCAATTCCATCGGCTACTTGTTAGTAAGAAATTATACTCAAAGTTTGTAATTGAGGCATGTGTAATCGATCCACTAGAGTCACCCAGGACCATCCTAGATGTCCCTCTATAAAGCAAGCAGGAGATTATATATGACAACAGTAATATAAAAAGGTTCCAGAGATAGACAAACATGTTAATGACAATAGCAAAGGCATAATTTTATAGGGGCAAAGTAAATCATCTCTGTATTTTGCACAAAGAACCTTACAGGGATAGCAAAATGATTGATGATATAGTACGAATGATGGTCCACTCAGGATGGCAATGACCAGCCTACTGAAAAAGAGGTACAGATGTTTTGGAATACTAATGATGTTTATGAGATGGTTGGATCAAGACATCTAGTTAGTGATTGTGCTGTGGAAGAAAAGAAAATCCAAAGCTGCAAAGACAATTACAATGGAAACATGGAATGATAAGAAGCATGAACATGGGAAAACTCAAAACAGTGAATAATAAAATAAACTGACCACACACTAACATCCTAGGCATCAGTGTATTGAAATGGACTAGGATTAGATGATTTCACTCATAAAATCATACTGTTTACTATCCAGGATATTAAAAACCAATAAGGAATGGTGTTGCTTTCATATCGAGCAAAGGTACAATGAAATGAATTACCAAATAATATCAATCAGACTTTGTGAAACTCCTTAAATATGACAGTTAGCTAAGTTTATGTTCCAATACTGATGCAGGGGAGGAGGAGGTTATTGGGTTTTATGGTCAAGTTCAATTTGAAATTAACAGAATATGTAAGTAAGATACGTTGTTTGTGGATGGAAACTAGAATGCTGAAGTCGAAACTATGGAGGGAAATGTAGTTGAGGCACATGGTTTAGGAAACTGAAATGAAACAGGAGAATGACTTATCAATTTGTACCAATCCAATGATTTCTTCATTGCTAATACTACTTTCAAACTACCAAAACAATTGCTATATACATAGACAACAATAGATGTAGTATCCAGAAAGTAAACAAACAGTCTAAAGGATGCAGAAAAGCTGACAGTAATATAAGGATCAAAAAATATGGAAGAAGTATTCTGAAATTCTGTACAGTGACATCCAAGCTGCTTAGAAAATTTTCCCTGCTTAGAACCTCTACTATTGAAAGAACCTCTACTACTAGAAGATGGTCAGATGAGTATTATAATTTCTTATGCTGGTCTATGACTGAAATACAGTTTTGATTGATTGATTGAATGTTTGACTAAACTCTAATCAATGTTTGACTAAACTCTAATCAAACTATACCAGCAAATCTGGAGAACTTCACAGCGGCCAAAAGATTGGAAGATGTCATATCAATACCAAATAAAGACTTAACAATGTGTGTAAACTATTAGACAGCATCCTTAATTTTGTGTGGTAGCAAAACAATACTTAATGTCATTTAGTCCATATTACAGTATCTGCATGTGCTTGATTAGCTGGCAGAATCAGTTTAGGAAACAGGACTGATAATTTATTGCTGAGATTACTTTCCTAGACTTTTTCCTCATCATACTACCAGTCCTATCCAGTTTTGTTTTTGAAACAAAAACAAACAATTTGATCACAATGGCAGCAACGAAACACTGCTCTTCATCCATTTTATTCAACCTCAGCTTCAGTCTGCACTGTGAAAGAAATTGCTGTGTTGATACTTAATGCTGAACTGTATGCCATTTCAAATTAACGTATTTCCCGACACTGGGTTGAGCCAATTAAATGCTGCTGTGGGAATCACATGACCAGTGTGGGGGCTGGAGCAGCATACAGCTGACCTCTAATTACTCTCAGCACTTTCAAATAAATTAAGGTAAATTTGAGGAAAAAAATAATTTCAGATTTCTCAGTTTCACAGTAATTGGAGAACGTCCTCATGTCACAACCAACATTCTCATTGTTTGGGGTTCAACCTTACTGACATCCTGGCAAAGTTTTCACAGTAATTTTGTAATCTAATCATTCAGTTTTTATATTCTGCTGCACTGTAGCCCTCAAACATGTCAGAACAGCTAACGTAATTTACTGTTCATTTGTAAACAATAAATCTACATCAGTTATCATATGCTTTCTGAAATGAATGTTGTATTTTTTCTCTGCAGTTGAAGAATTGCTCCTGCTTCAGATCTCCTCCTCCTTCTCCTCCTCCAATATTTACTGTCAAATATTGTAAATGTTGTCCTCTTTTCAAAATCTCTCATAGGTAAGTTTTTTTCAATGAAGTCACCTCACTGAAAAGGATAACTAGCAAAACAGGAAGGAAAAATCTTCCAAACTTCGGACACAATATCCCAATCTCTTCCAACCCAGTAATGCACAAGCATTATTGAGTTGGAAGAAATTGGGATATGCACAAGAGGGATTTGCTTGAGCATTTGATTTATTAGAAAGGCCAGCTGGCTGCTCCATATTCCTGGAAATCAGTGTATTATGGACATACATCTCTTTTACCATAGTTATTTGGAGTACCTACACAAACTCAGACTGCCTGCTTGGTTAGTTTTGCAGCTGTTACCAACCTGGGTATTGGGAAGGAAGGGAAGACAGAAGATAGGATGACTGAGGAGACAGGTGTGCAGAAAGACTGCCTCAACCTCCCAGAGCAGAAAATATTTTGCCATAAGAGAGAGGCAATGTATTCTGAAGGTAGAGATGTTTTGCTAGATGGAGCCAAAGACAGAATGAAGACCAAAGGTGAAAGGGGATAAGACTGTCCAAGCATTCCTGTTGATACGATACCACCATAATTAATCTTTCAATTTCTTACAAATCTTTGTATCTACATATTGACAGAGGGCAATCAAGGATGTTTAAAATGGCTTCATCCTAATATGTCATAAAGATTATAATTTAACTATACTATCTTAAATGCCTGGATAGGTTCTGCCAGGTGTAGTTATTTATTCAATGTATATGGCTGCCCAATTTGCCACTCTAGATGGAGAACTGAGACATCATGGAACAGGACACCTTGAGCTTCAGCATTTCTACTTACAGTATGCTTTCTTTGTACCACTCACATTCTTACTTCCAAGATTCTTGTAATTAAAATTAAATAGGAATATATCATAAGTCCATAGGCCATCTTAGAAGATTTTTTTTTAAAGGAGGTTGGTGGAGAAGAAGTGCTTTGTTTAGAAGTTCTTATCTACCATGAAAAGTATTTGAACAATATATGTCCTGCAGGAAAAGGTATTTGGAGTATTTTGGTATTATACAATATGGTAGTAGTACAATAGATATGTGATATACATAAATGTATGAACCATGGCATTCACCAGCTTTCTTAAGCATACATTTAATGGTTAGATCTTTTTTTGGATTTGGATTAATATCTTTAACATTTTGAAATATTTACTGAGTCAATTTCAGTGGTACCCTATCTTAGGCCAAGTGCAATAGATAGGGAATGTGGAAATAGTTCTCCAATTGTAAAGGAAGATATCTTTTTTTTTGCGGGGGGGGCAGTCATCAGGACAGCTTTAGAGGTCCTTTAGAGGATGTGTAATTCACCCAATACCACCAATATTATTTGGATCAGTAGAATGAGATACGCAAGATGAAATATGCCAGATAACTCTTAGGTCTGCTAAATCTGAATCCTCCTTGACCCTAATAGTCCCTTTATTTAAGCCTTTATCCATGCCAATCCAGGGACTACAAAGTCCACTTTCTTCTCTATTGAACAGTCACTTTATGCAATTGTAAACTAAAATAGCTGAAAAAGATGTGCTTTGCTAAGGACTGTGAAAGGATATCCATACTTCTGCTTCACTTGTCAACAATAATTCCATTAATTTACTACTTCCATTAGTTTACTACTGAAAGGTTATGAGCTTTGAAGGAAAAAAATAATAATTTTACCATGTCTTGAGATAAATCTTAGCAAAAAGAAATCACATATTTAACTGAAACATAAATAATATTTTTCAATTCTAAGATTTTCCTCATGCTATCTTCCTATTGTGCATTTCTGAATTGTACTGAAATTCTTCCGAATTTTGTTTTCAATACCCTACTCTAACTCAACAAAAAATAATTCAGTGAAATCCTAATGGATATATGTACAGTCCCTGCATTTATATTAGCCAAGAGGTATGTGTAAGTGTATTTACCTTGTAAGTGTGTTTACCTTGCATTATACAATTATTTCTTATGTGGCTTACAGCTTCCCTGGATCCTGTTATTTCAATTAAATCCTCCAGGGCAGAGTAAACATCAGGTGTGTGATATACTCCCACAAAGGTTTTTCATATTAGGAATTAAGAGCAGCCAGAGACCCTGCAGAGTAATGTAAGGCAGGACAATTACCTTCATCACCTTTGCACAGTAATCCCATAAGCATCACTTCCTGCTGTAACGTCATCCCTATGGAACATTCTTCCACCCGAGGTGAGAACTTTCCCCTCCCTTTTGGTCTTCCAGAAGGGTATCAAAACCCAGCTTTTGCTCATTGGCCGGGGATCCTGAGGTGGGCGCTCCCTGTTGGAAATGGCTGGACCACATCTCCATCCCATCCATCTCTTCTTGGCTCTTGTAGGTGTGGTTTTAGGGCAGTTTTTAATAATATTTTAATATTGGTTTGTTTTAATCTTTTTCCCACCTGCTTCAATAATTTGGAAGCTATCCAGACTGACCTTGTAGGGGAGATGAGCAGCATAGTAATTAAATAAATAACTAAAATAAATTCTAAGACATCCTGGGAATGAAGTAGAAAATTCTATTTCAAAAGAAGAAAAGTTTTGAAAAATTGAAGGACAAATTTCATCCTGGTATTTTTGTTGCTCGCATCATGAGCAGAATTATAATAATAATAATAATAATAGAGTCTTTATGCATTGTTTTGCACTGCAGTTACTTTGATTATGCCCTTTTTTACATAAATAACTCTGACTTTAAGGCATACATACTTATGTACTAAACTTTAAGATGACTACAATACTGTATTATAATTGTTTATAGTTTATTTGTTTTTTTAGCATCGCAAGGTTTATATGTGCAGCTGTTGTAACCATTTTGTCAAGACTAAAAGGTTGGTTGATTGGCTGGTTGGGATTTGTTTGTTTTTTGAGAAAAAAAAGGGGGGGAGGTTGAAGTCCAAAGTCTTTTAACAAAGATTATTTTTTATGCTTGCCTCTTCCAAGTATTTAACAAACCATTCTTCTCAGTAAGTAAAGCCATACTGTAATTGGTTTTGAAAGGCACAGAAGTGGGTGTATGCGTGGATTTATAACAAAAAAAACCTAGTACTAACCTTGTTAGGGTTTTTTTTCTTTGTATCAGGCATAAAGTGAATTAGATACCCAGTATTGATAAGTTGGAGAAGAAAATGTATTTAGATAGCAACCAGATAGCACTCAAGTCAGAAAAAAAAGGCATGGCAACGAGACTTGTTATTGGTAGTTTGTGATTGATTTTCGGAGGAGAAAAGACAGGTTGGCCTTCTACAGTGCTAAGGTTTTATTTGTTAAGGGGCCGGCACTCGGCCCAAACTAGACACAAATACAACAATTCCAGCACCAAGCCATTTTTCTTTTCTTCCCCTCCCAAGCAGAAGTCATAGGTTGTGACTAATGAAAACTGAGCTGACTTCATCTGGGCTAATGGAGAATGGAACGTAATTGTCTCTGATACATTAGACTCCTTATCTCTATGAACCTCTCTCAACTCATATCATTATAATAAGACAATTACACTTACACCAGGCTGAATAATAGGCCAAGATGTCCAGCAATGAATAATTGTAATTGATTATAGCTCATTATATTCTGAAATAATTTCAAGCAGCTTTGTTAGTCTGGAGAAGAACTGAAGGAGCTTCAGTTTGTTGACTGAGAATCATTTGCTCATTAGATGAATGGCACTTAAGAGTACCTTTGCTTCCAGGAGTATCTTTGTTGCCTTGATCTAAATCTTCATAGTTTATTGCTTGTAAATGTCCAAACAGGTGCTGACAATATGTAGTACCATAGATGTAAAACTAATTTGGGAGAAGTGGGAGAGCAAAAAGCTATTCAGCCCAAATATCCTTTGCAACCCTATTATTCTATGTTCTACTTTTCTTCAGACCATCTACTTGGAAAATCTTTCTGTTTAACTGTTTTTAACTTGAAGCTTAGTGGGAGTACACCAGTCAAAGTATTTTTGCAAAAAACAAGGCTGAACCAAGAAGACTGTAGAAGACAAAAAAGTATTCAAAAAGCCTTAGTTCTGGAAGATTAGTTTTTTTTTTAAAAAAGATACTGTTAAGCAAATGGTTATCAGAAATTAAGGATACAAATACTGTAGATTTGCTATTAATTTTGCACAAGATGTATTTTTAAATTTTTTTAAAAAAATTAAAAAAAATTGCAGGCCCATAGCAGTATTATATGATCCAACACATTTCATTCTTTGCTAAGAAAAGAAATAAAAATTCAGACAACAACTGGACATGTTTTCTAAAGTAGTTCCTCATACTTTGATCTCTAAATAAATATTTTTTATTAAAATCTTATTTGAAAGATTTTAAATTTTATTAAAAATGGGCTCGGGAAGTCTGATCTAAAGATTTCCTAAAAATCCACCTAAAATAGACAAGAATCAACCAAAACCTACAAAGAAGGATGCACAATGACCAGTAATTTTTAATATTATTTTAAGAGTGTCTCTCTGCTACTGCTATTATAGTATCAAAAGCAGAAGTGTCAAATTATTTAAAGAGTAAATAGAGAACATTTTTAATACAGGAATGGTTATTTTTAATGATTTTTTCTACTTTTAATTTAGGAACTCACGGCAGCATACGTAGGCTGAACTTCAAGAAAGTGATAGGCCTAAGCCACCCTGTCAGGTTCAATGGTTGAGGGAGAATTAGAATCTGAGTCTTACTATTTGTAACTCAATACCATACATTTATATTCTCAACATTTTTAAATTGGTGGGTACATTTGAAAGGTTGGATTTGTCATGGGCGCTTTTGTGATTAGCTGTTCAGAGGGAAGGATTGCCTTTTGCCCATTCATAAAATAATGGTTGTCGAAGACCTAACTGGTTATAAAGCACTGATTTATTGGAATGCTATTACTCTATCCTCCCTTCCCCCTTATTCCTTATTCTTTACTGCTCTGCTGATCTTTGTGTTCTTAATAGGTTAGTGTGTACACTTCCAAACACAGCACTGAGCTGAAGCTGCCCATCACATTTCGGAACGTATTTGGTACCCAGAACCATCCTTGCTAATAAATATAATGCTAGCAGGTAGTCATGGACATATTGGAACCCCCAGGAACTATTTTTGGTGTTCTGGCTCTACCTTATCAATTTGATTTACTATTGCCATGCTGTTTAGTATGATCTTGCTTTCATAACGCTTGTTTTGATTCAGCAATATCATTTCCCATGCTAGCTTATTGGAACTTAAGGTTTGTTTTGTTTTGTTTAAAAATAATAGATTTAGCAAGCTCGACCCTGCTCTTATAGTATACTTTTAAATTTTGAGGCTGGATGTGGGCCTTATTCTTCTATAATTTTTGAATTACATTACACAGTCTAACTTCTTGTGTGGATTATTTCTGGGAACTTGTTTGTTCCTTCTTCTCGCTGTGTCCTTTGTAGTGCACAAGTCTCTGACACCCCTTTCTGACCCAAAGAGCAGAGCTGCATATAATGATCTTAGGACTCAAGATACATCCCAATGATAAAGCTGTGCTTTAAAGACTTTGAAGCTGGGTCTTTTTAGGTCAGCTGCAGCACTCTGAAATAAGCCCCCAAACTGGTAACCATCAGTTTAAAACTTGGCTGTAGTTGATTATATGCTGCTCGCTGTATATTGACCCTAGTTTTCAGTGTCATAGGAGTAATTTAATTTCCCCTGTTCTCTTCAAGCAACGGACATAATTAAAGCCCCATTGGCTGTGCAGCCTTTTTTCATAATCTGCCTTTTCGTGAATGTTCCAGCATGCACATCTATGAATTGTGGATATTCACATTTCGTGCATTGCATTCATTAAAGTTTCAGAAAGTAGGATAAATAAGATTGGAGATAATGAGCCTCCCATGGACCTGTCAAATCCATTGGCTCTCTAGATATTGCTGCTGATAAGATTCCTTCCTCAAACAAAGTGGCTTTCTTTCCACTCCTTCCTTTATGGTTAGTTGTGTAGAAGGATCCCTGAGGAAAGTGAGGAAAAAATGTGTGGCAACTCCAGCAAAAGTCTGCTTAGTTATACTCTCCTAGTTATATTTTGCCCTCTTCTGATCACAAGACCATTATCATCAACAGCTTTATAGGCTTTGTTGTTTGTTAATATTTTTTATTGTTGCAGCAAGAGAAATTATGTATGTATGTATTTGCAGGATTTTTTTTTGCTTTTACTTCCTGTGGGGATGAATTTCGATTCCACAGTATGATGATTTAAGAAATGCTGTTTGGCTATACAGTGGTACCTTGGCACTCAACTGCTTTGAAACTCATTAAATTTGGTACTCAATGCATTTAGAGCCACAGTGGTGCAGTGCTTAGAATGCAGTACTGCAGGCTACTTCTGCTGACTACTGGCTGCCTGCAATTTGGCAGTTCAAATCTCACCGGTTCAGGGTTGACTCAGCCTTCCATGCTCCCAAGGTGAGTAAACTGAGGACCCAGATTGTTGGGGGCAATATGCTGACTCTGTAAACTGCTTAGAGAGGGCTGTAAAGCACTGTAAAGCAGCATGTAAGTCTAAGTGCTATTGCTATTATAATTGTTATAATTATTTCTCAAATTCAGATTTCATTCTTGGTCTCAGTATCAGACAATCCTATTTCACAATAACCTGGAATTGTATAAATTGCCAGTTCTAAATTATGCCTCTAACTTCTATCACTGTGCTACTACAAAAGCTTGAGAACCTCCAATTTTTAAAAGATAAACTGAAAAATATGTTTGGGGAACACCATCTCCCACTCACATCTGACTTTGTTAGGATTACAAATTAAACTTCCTAAGGAACACATGATCTCCTCTCTGTATATTACTTTTATTTTTTTCAGTAGGATACAGTTTTGCTCAGCTAGACATTCATATTAAATAGAATAGAAAGCCACAATCAGCTCTGTGAGGGGAAAAAATCTTGCATGATCTCATACTGCAGTTCTCAAATGCAGCAGCATTTATTAGTTGTAGTGCTTGTGCAGTATAAAATGTATGATGATGTTTAGTCTGAAGTATAGTTCTTTGTTTCTGATTGCAATTTATAGGAAAAGAGAACATCTTGACATCTCCTATATTTTCATTGATATTTTGACAACTTGTGTTCTAAAGTTGCTATTCCCACCCTAACCTTACTCCCATTATCACTAGCTATATGAAGTTTGTTGTAAATTGTTTTCCTTGAAATGTAAATTGAACAAATATCTTTCTTCTACTTTTGTGGAAAATGTGACCTCCCACGGAAGGATATTTTTGGGGGGAGTGGTATGAGAGTTCCTTGTTTTCCTTTGGACACACAACAGATAAAAAATAATTGTATAAAATAACTTACTATGAACTAAAATTGACAGGAATGGGTGAATTTAATTCAGATGACCATTAGGTATACTACTGTGGGCAAGATCCCTCAGAAGAAATGGAGTAGCCTTCATAATCAATAAAAGAGTAGGAAAAGCAGTACTGAGATACAATCCCCAAAATGACAGAATGATCTCAGTTCGAATCCAAGGCAAACCATTCAACATCACAGTAGTCCAGGTC
>JANHJO010002222.1:22105-34149 GCA_032468235.1 Pseudoxyrhopus heterurus | reverse complement strand
ATTAGCATGTAATGAATATGAAGCAGTTCCACATATTAGTATGTAATGAATGAAGCATTTCCAAAACTGTTTGGGCCACAAGACTTTTAGGATCATCTAAGTAAGTGGTGTCAAACTCATGGGCGGGATGTGTCACGCACTGGCCATGCCCACACCTGGTTTAGCGAAGGGGGAAAAAGCCATGATATGTCACATGACGACGCAGTGATGATGTGAGTTTGACTCTGGTCTAAGTCAATGCTAATACCAATTATGTACACACACACACACACACACACACACAGAATGATAAAAACAAGAGACAAAAAGAAAGCAATAGAAGGGGAAAGAAGCGAGGAGAGGAGAGGGAAAAATGTGATCAGACACATAGGTAACATCTCAGTTTTTAAAAACAGCATTAAATCTTCACCACACCGAGTCAGTTTCTCTGTTACATCACTTTGACATTGTGATGTTTGGGTTCTTTGACAAGGGGTTATTTCCTCAACTTTCGACTGCTTTGCTATGTAATTGGTAGGTGGGAAAAAATCATTTTTTTTTGTTTAAATTTCTTTGTGATAAATTATGGGTCCATAAATTGACAAAGCAGGAATCATCTCCTGTTGCTACAATCAAACAAAAAACACACATACACACTTTAGTTATTGATTCATATGACACAAGAACTTCTCAACTTAAAAATTCTGATAAACAATGTTCCATGGACATTGAAACTGTGTTAAAATTAAATAAAGGTGTTCCAAGTTAAAATAGCTAGGTACAGGGCCCATTTTGTAGCTAATATTTTCTCCTTTCCCCCCCTTTTTTTGTTGCTGTTGCTGTTGTTATTACACGAAGATTCCTTCGTTCAGAGATAACTTCTGTGCTATATTTTCAGATGTTGCTTCCATACATCCTTGTACTGTTTGGTTTCATTTTTCCTTTATAGGTTTCATTTATTTATTTATTTTGTTTTCTAGTATTATATTTTCTGAATGTCTTAAATATTATTTTTCTATTTTATTACTGGGGGGCATTTAAAATTTTTTTTTTATAGCGATCTTAATATTTTATTCTAATTGGTTGGGCACAAAACTTGCTCTAAAACACTTCTATGCGCCCCCCGCCCACATACACTTCCTCCCCTTTTAATTTTTTAATTTTTTTTTAAAATATCTTCACATCTTTTGATACGTTCTTTGTGTTTGCAATCGCTCCATTTGAACTCAATTTTTGTTCGCCCCGCAATTGTTGTTAAAAGATATGTTACCAAGTTCCTTCTCAGACACGGTGCTCCAAAATCATTTTCGTCTAGCAGTGAGCTTCGTGTCTGGGTTTTCCCATTATGCAGCAACACAACACATTTGCTACACAACATTTCATGGCATCCGAATCGCCAGCTAGTCTCACGAGTTCAAAGGCCAATGAAGTCATCAAGCCTTGGGAAGAGCTGAAAGGAGCTTCAATCTGCTCGTGTTTTCATGAAAGAGCAGTCATGGGCTTGAACATGTAATGTTGGATCATATTTACAATACCGTCTAAACATTGTCAATGGACAAGCAGTGGAGAGATAGTACAGAAACAGATGGCCATGTTTGCAGCTTTGGGATAGAATTTAGGCACATATTTGCCATCTGCCTGCACAGCATTTTCAGAAACTTAGCATTTACGAAAGTTTATGGCACCAAAGCTTATGAGCAATAAGAGAGAGATTATGGAATTCTTGCATTCAATCAAACACTTTTTAAACAATGTATCATTGAACACAAGGAAGAAACACAATCCCCTATTGTTTCCTCCTTCAAGACATCCTGTCCCTGATTGTTTGAATCATCTTTCTTCCTCTTTTTTTTTTTTTTTGAAGTGCAAAATATGCAAACTGCTCTTTTATGGGACTCAGTGGTTTTCGCAGGGCGTTGTGCAAAACTGTATACAAGTTAATGGAGCTCAAAGTATTCACTGATGCTGGGATACCTGTTGTTTCATTTCCCCACTATGTTTTAATAGATTTTGCCTTCTTTTATTTTTAATCTTTTTCCTAAAGATTAAAAAGGTTTGCTGGAGATGAACCGGCTACCCCGAAACCACCCAAAGAAATACCTAGATCAGGAGTGTCAAACTCAATTTCATTGAGGGCCGCATCAGGGGTGGGCGTGGTCAGGGTGAGTGCGGTCAGTATGACATCACTTGTGTTGTGGGAGGTCTGTGGTGGCCCGAGAGCTCTGCCAGCAAAAATAGGCTCCCGAGCTCCATTTTCTGCTACAATGGCCTCCTACAACCCTCTGTCAGCAAAAATGGAGCCATTTTCACTGGCAGAGACACCATGGGCCAGTCCTTTGCTATTTCCAGGGAGGTCCCACAGGCCAGATCTAAGACCCCGCGGGCCGGATCTGGCCCCTGGGCCTTGAGTTTGACACCTCTGACCTAGATGTTAAGATAATGGACTAGGATTGAAAAGCTCAACATCCTCAATTTTTGAAATTCCCAGGTGGAGGTTAGGAGAGTTATTTTCACTTTCAACTCCACTGCTGATAAAATGAGGCGAGATCCCTGATAAGCCACATTTAACTCTAGAAGGAGACTGTAACACAGGGGTGTGAAACTTGATTTCATTGAGGGCTGCATCAGGGTTGTGATTGACCTCAGGGGGCCGGGAGGTGTGGCCAGCTTGATGTCCATTTTCAGCTGTGATAGCAGTCTTCTGCCAGTGAAAATGTACCTTGGAAGGGTTAGGGTGTGCGGCCCCCCAGAGCTCTCTTTTCGCTGGCAGAGGCACTGTGGGCTAGTCCTTCGCTGTTTCCAGGGTGGCCTCATGATCCAGATCTAAGCATCCCATGGGCTCGATCTGGCCCGCAGGCCTTGAGTTTGATACCCCTGCTGAGGGGTATCAATGCGCGCGCAAAGCGAACTGGTAGTTACACCGGTTGAAACCCCCCCCCCCTGCCCCTGCTGTAACAGATAACTAAAACTGAAAGAAAGAAAAAACAACAGCCATAGAGTGAAACACTCAGAAATTGTTTTTCTGGATCAGATCAAACATTCTGAGCTGGATTCAGACTAGATTGCCGAAGTTAGTAGAAACAGTACTTGAAGTCACAGTAACACAGGAAATATTGAGCTGAGAAAGAAGAACGGAGTCAACTCAATATCCACATACTTCAGAAACCCTAATGCCCCATAGCTGGTGAAGAAACTGAAGTGAAAAGTAATTGGATATATCAGCAAGACAATGATCTGAAATGAACCTCCAAATAAATCTACCGCGAAATATTTCCAGGAAAGAAAGAAAACAATTTTTAGAATAAACTTCACAACCTTAAATATTATTGAAAACCAGTTGTGACTTCTCAAACATGCAGCTCATGCAGAGAGGTAAGCTAGAAGAGTCGGGGGGGGGAGGCAATGAGTCAGTGGTTAAAGACGCTGAGCTTGTCAACTGGAAAGCATGACAGCCCAGGTTTGAGACCCAAGCGCTGTGTGAGTTCCCGTTTCTTGCCCCAGCTCCTGCCCATCTAGCTGCTCGAAAGCATACAAATGCAAATAGACAAATAGCATTCTGTGAGCCTCAGCACATAGTCATGCTGGCCACATGACCGTGGAAGTGTCTTCAGACAATGCTGGCTCCCTTGCAGGGGTGGGCTGCTATGGGTTTTCACGGGCGATCCTTTACCTAAAGGTCTAACCATTTCGGCGAACCCGTAAATCCCACCTCTGGCTGGTTCCACCCACCTGCCCTGCCCTGCTCCTCCCACCCCACTCCACCCCTCCCAGAAGTCTCCACGTGGCCCATTTTGGATGCCAGGTAAGTGCAGGGTCCCTGTGGAGGTTCAAGGAGGGCGAAAAACGGGCCTCCCAGAAGTTAGGCTGGAAACGGGCCTGTTTCCGGCCTCCAGAAGGCCTCTGGAGCCCGGGGGGGTGTTTTTGCCCTCCTGGAGGCTCGAGGAAAGTCTCCGGAGCCCGGGGAGGGCAAAAACGGCCTCCTTGCTGTGGTGCAGGAGGCCGACTAGGCCATGCCCACCATGGCCATGCCCACCCAATCTGGGTCTTCATTTTACCGACCTCAGAAGGATGGAAGGCAGAGTCAACCTTGATCTGGTCAGGATCAAACTGCTGGCAGTGGAAGGCAGAGTTAACCTTCAATACCGCATTCTAACCACTGTACCACCATGGGCTCCTTTACCTTTAGATAAAAGAATTCAGCAAGAAAGAATAGGAAGATATTCAAATAAAAGAATAGAGGGGCTCTTAACTAGCTACACGAACCATTTTGAAGTTTTATTTCTATCAAAGGAAGTATTACTAAGTACTGATTGAAAAGGTGTCCAAATTTTTGCCCCTGCTCTATTCCCCATTCCTTTATTTTGAATTTATAAACAAACCACAGATAAATAGCATGTATTCAGATTGGCTGAAAGATGTTGTGCTTAATTTTGTTCCACGCTGAGACAGTGTCAGTTTTTGTTTACTTGGGGATTTACTGAAACATACTGTCTGACCATAGGTGAGTAAATGCCTCCATAAGCTGCAACTCATCCCTTTAATTCCTAGGAAACCAAAACTAGATTAATCCAATCCTAAATACGCACAGTTCCACTGGTAATATATTTGGATGTTCTAATCATGCTGGATTGTGCAATAGAATTAACACATACATCAAAGACCATTTATGTCCATCTTTTTCAATAAAAAAAATATATGGGGGAGGGAGATTAAAAAATCTGATAAGCGTGTAAGGAACTAAACTTTTCATTAAATAAATCAGTAATCTTTCTTTGCCCTCCCCTCTTCCAAAATATTTTCTAGTTAGGAATTTGATATTTAAAAAAAAACTGCACCAGAGAACCACATTTTTCCCCCAGTTCTTGGACATGTTCAGTTAAGAACCGAGTACACAATGAAATGTTTATAAAGATTCTATACTATTTGCTAGGACAGGCTTTTTCAAAGTGGGTTCCATGAAAATTGATGGGATTTTGTGAAAGGCTAAGAGCAAAACGAAAAACAACAAAAAAAACCCACTTTTAAAGTAGCCAATGTTCTGTCACTAAAGCTTTGCCTCTTGACCATAGAGTTCCAGTGTTAATTTTTATAACAAACAGATTGCATGGCCTGGAAAAAAAAAAGTATGTGTTAGGGAATGCTGCATATAAAACAACAGTTTTCAATAGTTTTTAACAGCAAATAAAACACAACCTTTAGACAAGAATGCTAAAAAGAAAAAAAAATCCGGTTTGGTCTAATGGTTAAGGCACTAGGGTACGGTGAGTTCTAGTCCTGCCTTAGGCACGAAAGCCAGCTGGGTGACCTTGGACTAGTCATCCTCTCTAAGCCCCATCACGTCACAAGATTGTGATGTGAACATACCTAATGATCCTCTTTTCCTGTATTCTACAAAGCAACAACCTTGTTATGTGGAATACAGGAGAATAGAGGATCATTAGGTATGTTTGATGCCTTAAGTTAGGGTCTGATAAAAATAAAATAAATTAAGAAGGTACCATCCATATTTCCGGGGGAAGGTTGTTCCAGAAAGGGGGAGGTGGGAACCATGACAGAGAAGGCACGCTTCCTTAGTCCCATGAGATGGCAACATTTAATAGGTTGCCTGTCTCACCTGCTTAGAAAGACAAAGGTCTCCTGCTTCTTGGTGGCCTATTAATATGTTGTGCACAGAACTTTTGCTCTGGCAGTTTAACAAAACAGAATGAAAAAGAAGACAACTCTGCATTAGAATATATCTCCAGAAAGTCCAGCCATGTAAAACAAGCCTCAGAGGCCAATGTGGTTAAGTGGCAACATAAATAACCATACTGGTGATAACTAGAAAGCTTTTTAACAGCATAAGCAATCTGGTAAGGAGCAAAATGGAAAGCTCCATGAAGCTAAGTAATAGGAAAGAAGGAGATGGTTATTTTCATTAGCTACCGGGAGCTTTAGGGAGTGACTTGATCGGGGTGCTAAATAAAAGGTAGGCGAAAAAAATACCCTTATGGAAATAAGGCTGGGGGCACAATGTGCCACAAAACCAGCATTCAGATGCTATAGATCACGCTCCTGAATATGTTTGCAAGGGAATAAAGTCTACTGCACATAATGCGGCTTGATCTCAGTTAGCAAGGAATGGAGGAACATTTTAAACAGTTTGCTTTTTAATGTAAACACCAAGTTCAGAAATTCCAAACCTATGTACATATAAATTATGTCTGTCTGTCTGTCTGTCTGTATCCATCCATCCATCTTCTATCATCTAACTTCTGTCATCTATTATCTATCATGCACATACACCAAACACACAGACACACACACACATAGAGAGAAAGTCATATGTTGCTGGATCTTCTGATGCAGTTTACATAACAACCCCTAACATGCATTTGTGGGGGGGGACACACCAAACAAATGTGTCAAATTGCCTTCAAATCCACTATATTTAGTCAAAATTCTTATGAACATTATGTATATATGAAACCATTAACTTGGTTAGAGAAGTTGTTCTAAGATAAAATAAATCCTCTTCCTGAGCAGTGAAAAAGCAAGGTGAGTATAGCTTTATTTATTCAAAACTTGCAAAGATATGCAGTAGCACTCAACCAGCATCAACCTTTGGAAGCCACAATCCATCAGATTAAAAAGAAGGAAGTTGTTCTTAGCACTGTAAAGCTCTCTCAGGTAGTCAGATCAGTCCAAAGCCAGTTCACATTCGTTCATCAGATGCACAAATATGCATGCTTTTGGAGCCATGCTACAAGATGACTCTTTGGTCCCTAAATAAGGGTCTATGCCAATTCACTGTGGCCAACTCGCCACAGCCATCTTGTTGTGGCCAACTCACCACAGCCAACTTGCCATGGCCAACTTGCCGCAGGGCAACTCACCGTGGGACAAGAGTTAGACTAATATCAAAGAAGTAGTAGAATAAAATCATTAAAGAAAGGATGCAAAAGAAGGGACAAAATGAAATGTGAATGACAAAAACTAAAATAATGGTTTGATTATTTTAAATAATTGAATTGAATTGAACTGAACTGAATTGTCCTGCAGCCAGTCATCCCATGGCTAGTTGGCCATGGCGAGTTGTCCCACAGTGAGTTGGCCATGGTGAGTTGTCCCACAGTGAGTTGGCCATGGCGAGTTGTCCCACAGTGAGTTGGCCATGGTGAGTTGGCCACGGCATTTTGGCCAGGGTGAGTTGACCATGGCAAATTGGCTGTAGCAAATTGTTCCATTCCAGTCTCACTTGGCTCAATTGTCGAAGAGTACCTGTATTAGTATTATTGAAGGGCTAATTCGTGGGTTGCCTGGGGCCACACTGAGTGAAGAGGAATTGTCTTGGACTGCATAAAACATTTAATATAGTTAATGTATATAAATAACAAACTTCCTTTATTTTTTTAAAACGATACAATCTTGTGGGGCTGCATTCTAGCTATCCGAGGCCACGTGCAGCTTGTGGGATGTGGGTTGGACATGGTGGGGCTAAACAGTGGCATAACAAACTGACAATAAATTTTCTGAGGGGAGGAAACCCCCCCCCCCCAATTTAGTCAATTTTGGTTGAAAATGCCCATTTAAAACACCTGGCTGAAAACACCCAGTTAAAATTAGCCATCTAACCAGACTTCAGTTGAAAACTTTTAATTGAAGCACGTCAAAGAGGCAAAGTGAGTCTTGCAGGAGAAGAATTTTTTTTTTAAAAGCAGCAGCTTCTGAAAAGTAAGTCTCTGACATTGTTGGATACCTAAAAGAGGTGTCCATGGGGATGGAGTATGGGAGTTTAAAAAAGTTTTTTTAAAAAAACATTATGATGGTATGATTGATACTTTATCCACTTTAATGTGCATCATGTGAAAATATAGAATAACAGGAAGGGACCTTGGAGGTCTTCTAGTCCAACCCCCTGCTTAGGCAGGAGACCCCAGACCATTTCATACAAATGGTTGTCTAATCTCTTCTTAAAAACTTCCAGTGTTGGAGCATTCACAACTTCTGGAGGCTGTGTCACATAGGCTTAAAAGGAATGGGGTTTTGATAAAAAAAAAAAAGTCAGAGTTGTCATCTTGACTTTGTCACCACCTTCCCACCCTCTTGGACATCCCTTTTAGGTACCCAATAAGGTCAGAAGTTTACTTTTCAGAAATTGCTGAAAATTGCTGAAAGTTGAAAATCTTTCATTGATTGTCATCAACCAGGCAAAGCGTGAGGGGTTTTTTAACAAATGAATCGATGAAAGATTTTCAACTGAAGTCTGGTTAGATGCTTGTAGTAGCATTGTCTTTTTTTATTTTCTTTCTTCTTCCTAGTTTTATTTATTTATTTACTTCTCAGCTAATCAGAATGCCCCCGGACAAGCTAAGCCTAGACTTTCTGGTTCTTCTGGAGGCTTAGGCCTACCCTAGACCTTTTGAACTGGATTGGGTCACTACAACTACGGTAAGAAGAGAGTGGGATTCTCCCTCTGCTTAAGCTTTTGTCCACAGTCTGAACTGCAGCATTTGGGATCAACTGAAGTGACAAGACACTTTTCAATCCATTCTCTCAGTCAATGCTATAAGCCGGCATGCAAAATCAATTGCTCTATTATCATATCCCCCTCCGGAGTGGGAAGGAGTGGCAGAGGGCAAAGCCACAGCATTAGTGGCTTTGCTGAAGGCTCAAGAGCAGCAATAAAATGAAAGCATGACCGGAGTAGAAAATTTCTAGGAAAAGGCATGACTGAGTAGCCAATGAAAGCAACTGGGAAATCTTTTGTTATGAATCAGAATGGGACAAGCCTCAATCTGTCTTGACATGCTCTGTATTCTCTTGTGGGTCTAATTTTCCAGGTAATGAACTTCCTAAGAGCCAGTTTGGTGGTGGTGGTGGTTATTTTGAAAGGCTGTGAGAATGGCACTGTATCTGCCATAAAATACTCAAAGTACAATGACGTTTGTGATCAGAACTTCAAGCCGGCCTAGTTAATTCCTCTCCACCGGCTTCAGTTCAGTGCAGGAGGTATTGCTTGCCTCACTGCCTCAGCATTTGAAGCATGCTTGGTTGCTTCCCTGATTAGCAAAGATGGGGGAACTATGCGAGAGAGTGGTTAGGTGCACTTGCTTTGTGAAAAATGCAAATGAAAATCGCTTTTATCCCCCGTGTTAAAAAAAAAAGAGGATTTAAAATGATTGCAAGCTATAATTCCTATAATTTAGCATCTGGTGCTTTTTTTTTTTTTTTAAGCAGAGCTTTGTATATTAATATGGAGAAGAGTCAAAACTACTTACCTCATATTGTGCTCATTTTTTGTCAAGTGTCAAAACAGAGTTTGTGTTGGCTCAATTGTTGTTCTTCCCAGCCTCGTTGTGCTCCATTTGGGGCCCCTCCTCTCTCTAACTCGTTGTTTAATTCTGTTAGTTGTCATCTAGTGGAAACCCATCAACAAATCTCACAACACTTTATCAGCTCAGCTGAGATCGCAGAAGGTGTTGCAAACCAAATTGTGTGGGTTACCGCGCAGATGATAAAAGGATCGTAGCAGCTGATGGATCTCATATATTTCTAAATGAATTTGAAATAATGCAGATGGTAAGTGAGAGGATAATGTTGTTGTTGTTGTTGTTGTTGTTGTTGTTGCCCTTTGTTAGCCTAATAGGATGTTAGTTTGTGCCAAATCAGCTATCATCAGGAAGTGGGGATTAGGAAATAAGGCTGGCACAGCCCTCACAAAGAGTTGGTGAAATAGATGTACCAGCATGCTCTGACATCAGGGAATTGTGAAGGGCCTTGAAGATTTGACAGCTTTTTTGTGGTTCTGCAGTTGGTATGACCATGTACAATGATGTAACTTAATATCCATGTTACTGATATGAAACGGGAGTTGAATAGTGTGGGCTCTCTGGTATTGGCATAACCTGCTGACCAGTGGGATGTACCTCCTTAAGCTTGCTACCAGGATATTTTTACTTTGCTTTTGGCATTCATGTTCCCAGTTCTCAACTTAAATCTCTCCAACCATAATAATCAACACTTTGCTTATGCTGAGTGAATATCACATTTCTGATTAGAACTAAGACTACGGCTCCATTTTCAACAGTCTAACCAGTTGGGTACTTCTGCTAATTAAGGACCAGCAAGCAACAACCCTGAAAGAACCAAATCCTGAGTGATGAGAGGGCCTCGTAGGATAGCCCGATTTGTCACAGTGATCTGATACAGCAAATATACACCATCTCTGAAGAGTAGAACAATCAGTGTGAAGCATGGTGGCTCAGTGACTTAAAGATGCTGGAGAAGGTTTCTGCTCCAGTGGTTTGAGTTCTAGCACTGTGTGACGGGGTGAGTTCCCATCGCTTTCCTTGGTTTCTGCCAACCTAGCAGTTCAAAAGCTTACATGCAAGTAGATAAATAGATACAACTTTGGTGGGAAAACAATGGCACTTCATGTGGACGTACGAATCCAACTGATGTTGGACCTGCCTGGATGAGATGCCTCAACGTAATGTAACATTGTGGAGGGAAAAAGCCTCAGATGACACTGCAGAACGCTGTTAGCCATCCTGAGTGCGGAGCTAGTTTCCCCCACCCCCCTGCGGTGCACTTCTGGATAGTGTGTGAATGTGAACCAAACAGACTAGCAGTCTTATGCAGCAAAACAACTATTCTATATTAATGCTATTGTCTCCTTGCTAATGTTCCATTGCCATATGCTATATAAATAAAAACAATGGCCATTTTTCTGATACCTGACCAGAAGCGGCCAAGCTAGTACTCCCTGCTTCTCCCTGCTATTCCACTGAAACCATTGATAAAAGGAAAGGTCTCTGCAGGATCCAATGTCTTCATCAACATGACAAAATCAGGATCACACTATTGCAAGGCAAACTATGTCTCTTTTGTACCCAGGTGTGATGCCACTGTGTATGTACAAAAGAAGTGGTCCTTGTATCATAGGATTGAGTTGCTGCTTTTGTTCTCTGTACCCCATATCCCCGTGCATGTTTCTGGATACAGATCATATTCCCAGGATGATTTCCATTGTAACCCATATATGAATCTTTTCTTTTAGTGAATTATGAAACACCTCAAATTGAATCAGTTTGCATATAATCTCAGACCATGAATTTGACTTAAATCCTTCCATTTTCAAGTTGAACGGAATCAGATCTGATTCCAGTTTGAAAAGAATCAGGGCCAATTCAGCTGTGCCTGGAAGAAAAGAAGACTTATAACACTGCCTGAAATGTATTTGGAATAATCAGTTTTTGTGGCTTAGAAGATAAGTGTTGGCTGACCACAACCTGAAGATAATAATTATGATTCTGAAGATAATGTTGCCAATGTGAGATTAAATTAGGAATGTCAGCCCATAAATTTCAAAACTGACCATTGATGCAACATTTCTCAAGATCTCCCTGTAGATATTTAACCAATTATTCCAATGCATTTCGAATGGATTGCATCACATATATAACATCCCATAACTCATGTTTCCTCCAATGACTTTGTCATATAGAAGACTACTTCCTCTGGATACAACACTATCTTGGGAAGTTATTTGTGAATAAGTCGAGAGCTAGCATTTTTCCACAGACAAGCCATGAGTGAGACAAGATGGAGGAAAAGGGATAGAGGAAAGTCAGTCACAATGTTGGTCAATGGCTTAGGAAAGAACCCAAACAAAAAGATTCCCTCTCTTGTCTATTGGTGGCACAGTGGTTAGAAGGGAGTATTGCAGGCAAACTCTGCCCATAGCCTGGAGTTTGATCTTGATGGGGCCCATGGTTGACTGAGCCTTCCATCCTTCCAAAGTTGTTAAAATGAGGACCCAAATTGTTAGGGGCAATATGCAAACAATGCTGACATTGCAAGCCACCCAGAGAGTGCACTATGGGGAGCTGTATAAGACTAAGGGCTATTGCTATTCCAAAGGACTAACATCCATTAGCCACTGTTTGTAGCTAACCATGGTACAGAAAGTTTTGGAAAATGAGACTGTCCAGATCAGGGGTCTCCAACCTTGGCAACTTTAAGACGTGTGGACTTCAACTCTCAGAATTCCTCAGCCAACAAAGCTGGCTGAGGAATTCTGG